>JANFOE010000303.1:600000-832500 GCA_025667525.1 Glebionis coronaria
GTGCTCACTTGTGGCAGAAGGTCCATGAGAGTGTGCTGATGGATTTTTGCCAGATTCTGCATCAGCATGCACTAGAAATCGAAATTGTGCAGAAGGAAACAATCCATCCAATAAAGAGTTACAAATTATGATCATATATAATGGAAGACCTGGTATATGATTTCCACTTATAATTTTCATTCTTCTAATGCTATTTGTTGTTTTGATTCGGCAGTCTTTAAGCACACACAACAAAAGTTAGAATTTTTGTCAGGAAGGTAGATGATTCGGTTAAGAAAATGTCATGATGGAAGGCTTCTATCAACCAGACAAGAGGAAAAAAAAGATAATAAATGTTTTCCCTCTATTACCATTAATTGTTTTTCTTATGGATCTATTTTAGTATATGAAGGCAGTTACTTTGGACGTTACAGGACCTAATACAAGCAAAAGCTATCGTTGATAACTTCATTTGACCTGAATAGTCTTTGCCCAAATTCATAAAGTTATAAAAAATAGCGTGTTTAAAAATACATCTTTTATTTTGATAATTTTGAGATTTTATATCTCCATGCATTTGAAGCTGTGATTTACAGCCATGGTGCAAGCTGATTATTTTATATATTAGGAGAGATTACAGGAGAATCTATGAGTTTAAGGGCTTTGATTTTTTTTTGCCATAGATTTGTAAATGTTAGTTCATGATGCTGCTTGGATTCTTATTATGATTACTGCTGTGAATTTCAGCTGGTTTGATTATGTTGTTCCATATGAATGTTTTTTTATGAACGAAAGTCTCTCTGAATGTTTGTGTAAAGCTACTCATCTGTTTTTTAAGCATAATCCAAACACCCCTCAAAATTGTTACCTCTAAATTTGAAGGCCATTAACAAATAATTTTGTACAGATTTCATTGAAGGATGATTTGGTGATTAGAAAAGGTGAATGGATTTCACTAAATTGTTTAATGGGTGATCGAGGTTATGCTGATCCTCTTGAAGAAAAGACAAAGAAAGCAACGGAAATTAGGTATGTATTCAATTAACACCGCCGCTCTTTATTTTTCACGATTTTTCTATGCAATCACTTTTGGCTAGATTATGGTGAGATGTATTATATTGTGATCATTAACCTGAATCGTTAATACCCTTGGAATTCCTTAGATTTTGGAACCACCTCCATCTTCTTGTGCTCATGACAACATCTTCAATTGCTTAGGTATGTCTATATTTCCACCTCTATCATCAATATTTTTTTCCTGTTTTAGATGATAAGCTATGATTATTTTGAGGTCTTAGTGAGCTTCAATATTTATTAGTATGTAATATATATACATAGAGAGCTGAGCAACTTTCAAGGATAATAAGCTTGGTAATTGTCATAGCCACCGGTCTTCTTTTCATAGATATGCATTTGCCACTTCATATACGTAGATATATATATATATATATATATATATATATATACGTAGATATATATATATATATATACGTAGATATATATATATACGTAGATATATATATATACGTATACGTATACGTATACGTATATATACGTATATATATATACGTATATATATATATACGTATATATAAATATACGTATATATATATACGTATATATATATATATATATATATATATATATATATATATATATATATAATATATATATATATATATATATATATATATATATATATATATATATATATATATATATATATATATATATATATATATATATATATATATATATATATATATATATATATATATATATATATATATATATATATATATATATATATATATATATATATATATATATATATATATATATATATATATATATATATATATATATATATATATATATATATATATATATATATATATATATATATATATATATATATATATATATATATATATATATATATATATATACGTATATATATATATACGTATATATATATATATATATATATATATATATATATATATATATATATATTATATATATATATACGTATATATATATATATATACGTATATATATATATACGTATATATATATACGTACATATATATACGTATATATATATATACGTATATATATATATATATACGTATATATATATATATATATATATATATATATATATATATATATATATATATATACGTATATATATATACGTATACATATATATACGTATATATATACGTATATATATATATATATACGTATATATATATAGGAGTGGGGTAAAATAAAACAAAATTTAAAATAAAATAAATGAGGTGGAACCACATGCTGCCATGTGTCCCCCTCTTTTTTTTAAAAAAAAAGGTGTACTTTTGTAATTTTAGAAACTTCAGGGGCATTTTTTCAATTTTTATCGAAACTATATATAGTTCTTTTTCATCTAATTTTTTTAGTTCTTCTTCTTCTTCGGTTTATCTTAAACTGATAAATCCTAACCACCAATAACCACCAATCGGAACTATCGTCGAGAACCACCGTCACCAACCACCGTAACCAACTTCCGTCATCACCGTAACTGTAACCACCGTATCTCTAACCACTGGTTATTGATTTATTATGTTTACTGAATCTTCGTTCAGTAGTGTTGCGTCGTCATCATCATCATCATCTTCTGGTGTTTTTGTAAGTTTTTATCATGGCGTTTTTTTAATACTCTTTATATTAGCTGCATTGTAGTTTAGTTACTTTTAAACTCTTTAGTTCGTACCGCATTATATGTATGTTTTACTGAATTACATTTTTAAGGTTGATTATATCAGATATTGATTAGAATTCAGATTGATCATAATAGAGATTGATATGTTATTGATGCACATAGGCTTGATTTTAAGTCGAGGTTGTTTTACTGCATAATAGGTATTTTTACTGAATTACTGTTTTTAAGCTGATTATATCAGATATTTATTAGAATAGAGATTGGTTAAATTTAGATTGATCAGAATAGAGATTGATATGTTATTTGATGTACATAGGCTTGATTTTATAGTGGATGTTGTTTTTACTGCATAATAGGTATGTTTTACTGAATTACAGTTTTTAAGCTTTTTGTTTCAGATATTTATTAGAATAGATATTTATTAGATTTGAGATTGATCAGATTAGAGATTGATATGTGATTGATACACATAGGCTTGATTTTATAGTGGAGGTTGTTTTACTGCATAATAGGTATTTTTTACTGAATTACTGTTTTTAAGCTGATTATATCAGATATTTATTAGAATAGAGATTGGTTAAAATTGAGATTGATCAGAATAGAGATTGATATGTTATTTGATGTACATAGGCTTGATTTTATAGTGGATGTTGTTTTTACTGCATAATAGGTATGTTTTACTGAATTATAGTTTTTAAGCTTTTTATTTCAGATATTTATTAGAATAGATATTTATTAGATTTGAGATTGATCAGATTAGAGATTGATATGTGATTGATACACATAGTCTTGATTTTATAGTGGAGGTTGTTTTACTGCATAATAGGTATTTTTTACTGAATTACTGTTTTTAAGCTGATTATATCAGATATTTATTAGAATAGAGATTGGTTAAAATTGAGATTGATCAGAATAGAGATTGATATGTTATTTGATGTACATAGGCTTGATTTTATAGTGGATGTTGTTTTTACTGCATAATAGGTATGTTTTACTGAATTACTTTTTTTAGGTTGATTATATCATGAATTTATTAATATAGAGATTGATTAAAATTGAGATTGATCAGAATAGAGATTGATATGTGATTTGATGTTCATAGGCTTGATTTTATAGTCAAGGTTGTTTTACTGCATTATAGGTATTGTTTATTGAATTATGGTTTTAGGTTTTGTTAAAAGTTTTATATTTTACTGAATCCTTCATAGTTTTTTTTATTTTTCATCATTTTATGGTTTTTTTTGTTTTTATTTCTTATTTAACTTATATCATTTATCTAGCTTACTTTTTTATTATTTTTTATTTTTGCAGCGGCAGATGATTATGAAACAATTACCGTACGAGATCATGTAGGTTACTATAAAGTTGGTATAGATGGCACTAGGACTTGGTTTCCTGATGAGTTACCACATGGTCAAGTACCTATAGTAGGATGTCAATTTGTTTCAATTGATCAAGCGTACAATTTCTATGTAGCTTATGGGAAAAAGGGTGGGTTTGATGTTAGGAGAGGTGGAGAGTACAAGGCAGTAGGTTATGATATTCCGACAACAAAGTATTTAATTTGTAGTAGAGAAGGTTTTCTTCAACCTAAAGATAAAGCTAGTGTTGATAATGTAGATGTTGATTTACCAGAAAATGGTGTAGTTGAAGATGGCGGTGGTAGTAGAGAAGGTTTTCGACCTTTACCTTTTTACACACAGTTGAATTGCAATACACAAGCTGCACCAAAAAAATATTTTTTAGTAGTTAGCTGTTGAAAATTTATGTAAAATTTAATAAACTAAAAAGTAAATTTTTACAGCAGTTTAAGTAAAAATTTTACAGCAGTTAAGACTAAAATTTAAAGCATTTAAGTTTAAATTAGTACTTACTGTGAGTAAAACCAATGGTCCACTGAATGTGCTACTTGAATCAAAACTGGTGCATTCCCTCACCAAACATTCTAATACATATGAGCACCAATCCATTTTTTCAATCCTATCAGTGTTATTCCCAATAAATGGAATAAGCCTCTCATTTATCGTTCCATCTTTGTTACCTTCTCTGATTATTGAGAAGAACAGTGATAGGAAACCAACATCGAATACCCAATTGGCTTTTTCGTATTCAGACAAAAATGATTCCAATTTTGATACTCCGATTTTTTTATCATTACCGACAATATGCTTCACCTTTCTTCTCCATCTCTGAGTCGTAGGCTCTAATAGATTTTTTTCTTTTAGAGTTTCAACAGGGATATCACCCATTGGTATCCCAAGCATATCATGCACAAGTTGTTTGGTAAACTTTATCTTCCTACCATCTCCCATTCCTAGAGTGCGTGTTTCTGAATCAAAATTGGTAGCTAAAAACAGACCTAAGGTTGATGGGATATAATATATGTTGAAGTTTTCAGGAAAATCACCAAATCCCATTTCTCGAACACGCTTGTCTTGTTGAGGGCTTAAGTTGTTTAGGACCCTTTGGAGATTTCTTGGTGACATTCTGTATTTTATGGTTTCCTGATCAGCCTTTTTTGGCTTCTGTTGAATTGCTTGTGGATAACAAACAATCATATTATCTTTTGTTTTTGCCTTCTTTTTTGACTGAAAAAATACATCAGAATCTTTTCTTAGTGCAAGCCTTTTCCCCTTATCTTCCTTTTTTTCTATCTTATATTTATCGAAAGTATTTTCTTCAAAATCCGAATCACTGTTTTCCGTTGGATTTTTATTTTTTTTCTCATTGGTCTTTTTAACTGATGGAGATATAGCTGAAAAAATCACACACTATATTCATTTACAGACAGTCTATATAAATCTTTCATTTGTACCTAACACAGAATCAAGAGCATTAGAATACAAATTTTAACACATCACTCTGATTTTCAAACATATAAACTCACATTTAATCAAACTATAAACAACATCTAACAGGAAACATTCATATGTACCTAACTTGGATTCTATAGCATTAGAATACAAATTTTAACACATCATAGTGATTTTTAAGTATGAAATCTCACATTTAATCATACTTTAGACAACGGCTAACTAAAATCATTCATATGAATCTAACTCGTATTTTAGATCATTAGAGTTCAAATTTTAACACATTATAGTATTTTTCAAGCATGATATCTCACATTTAAGCAAACTTTAAACAACATCTAACAGGAAACATTCATAAGAACCTAACTCGGATTTTAGAACATTAGAATACAAATTTTAACACATCATACTGATTTTCAATCATATAAACTTACATTTAATCAAATTTTGAACAACATTAAAACTAAATCATTCAATTATACTTAACTCAGATTTTAGAGCATAAGAGTCAAATTTTTAACACATCACATTGTTTTTCAGGCATGAAAACTCCCATTTAATCATACTTTAGACAACAGATAACCTAAATCATTCATATCAACATAAGTTGGAATTTAGAGCATTAGAGTACAAATTCTAACACATCACTCTGATTTTCAAACATATAAAGTCTCATTTAATGAAATTATAAAAAACAGTTAACATAAATCATTCATATCAACATAACTTGGATTTTAGAGCATTAGAGTGCAAATTTTAATACATCACAGTGATTTTCAAGTATGAAATCTCACATTTAATCATAGTTTAGACAACGGCTAACTAAAATCATTCAAATGAATCTAACTAGCATTTTAGAGCATTAGAGTTCAAATTTTAATACATTATAGTTTTAATCAAGCATGATATATCACATTTAATCAAACTTTAAACAACAGCTAACAGAAAACATACATATGAACCTTACTCTGATTTTAGAACATTAGAATATAAATTTTAACACATCGCATTGATTTTCAAACATGAAAACTCCCATTTAATCATACTTTAGACAACAACTAACCTAAATCATTCATATCAACATAACTTGTATTTTAGAGCATTAGAGTACAAATTTTAACACATCACTCTGATTTTCAAACATATAAACTCACATTTAATGAAACTATAAAAAACAGTTAACATAAATCATTCATATCAATATAACTTGGATTTTGGTGGATTATAGTGCAACTTTTAACACATCACAGTGATTTTCAAGTATGAAATCTCACATTTAATCATACTTTAGACAACGGCTAAGTAAAATCATTCATATGAATCTAACTAGTATTTTAGAGCATTAGAGTTCAAACTTTAACACATTATAGTGTTTTTCAAGCATGATATCTCACATTTAAGCAAACTTTAAACATCATCTAACAGGAAACATTCATAAGAACCTAACTCGGATTTTAGAACATTAGAATATAAATTTTAACACATCATACTGATTTTCAAACATATAAACTTACATTTAATCAAATTTTGAACAACATTTAACATAAATCATTCATATGAACCAAATTCTAATTCTAGAGAATTATAGTTAATTTTTAGCACATAGCAATGATTTTGAAGCATTAAAAGCCACTTTTAAACAAATTTTAGTATAACATCTAACCTAAATCATTCATATGAACCTTAGTCTAATTCTAAAGCATTATAGTGCATTTTTAACACATAGCAGTGATTTTGAAGCTTAAAAAGTCATTTTTAAACAAATTTTGAACAACATCTATCCTAAATAATTTATAAGAACCTTAGTCTAATTCTAAAGCATTATAGTGTATTTTTAACACATAGCATTTATTTTGAAGATTAAAAAGTCACTTTTAATCAAATTTTGAACAACATCTATCCTAAATCATTTATATGAACCTTAGTTTAATTCTAAAGCATTATAGTGCATTTTTAACACATAGCAGTGATTTTGAAGCTTAAAAAGTCATTTTTAAACAAATTTTGAACAACATCTATCCTAAATCATTTATATGAATCTTAGTCTAATTCTAAAGCATTATAGTGTATTTTTAACACATATCATTGATTTTGAAGCTTAAAAAGTCAATTTTAATCAAATTCTGAACAACATCTATCCTAAATCATTTATATGAACCTTAGTCTAATTCTAAAGCATTATAGTGCATTTTTAACACATAACATTGATTTTGAAGCTTAAAAAGTCACTTTTAATCAAATTTTGAACAACATCTAATCTAATCATTCATATGAACTAAAGTCTAATTCTAGTGCATTAAACTGCATTTTTAACAAATAGCATTTATTTTCAAGCATAAAAAGTATCTTTAAACAAACTTTGAACAATAAATTAAAAACTAAAAAATCTATTACCAGACTGAGAAGGCGGAGATAGTCCTATAAAGGTTCGAACCATCTTGATTGCCTGCTTAACTTTCTGATTCAAGATGATTCCAGTGTGAAATGCGAGTTTTTTGATCGGATTCACTGTGAGAAGTGTGTGTTTTTGATCGTTTTCACTCCGATAACTGCGTGTTTATGGAGGGTTTCAGTAACGTAACTGTGTGTTTTAATGAGCGGTTTTATATTGTGTGTTTTTTATCGATTTTAACTGCGATATTCTGGGAACTATGTGTTTTTCATCAGTTATGGGCGCGTTTAGTTTTTTTTTTCGAGAATTGCCCCTAAAGTTTCTTTTTTTACAAAAATACACCATTTTTTTGGGGTCAAAATTAGTGATTTTGATCCGAGGGCTGAGATTTCACCTCATTTGTTTTATTATAAGATTTGTTTTATAATAACCCCACTCTCTCTCTATATATATATATATATATATATATATATATATATATATATATATATATATATATATATATATATATATATATATATATATATATATATATATATATATATATATATATATATATATATATATATATATATATATATATATATATATATATATATATATATATATATATATATATATATATATATATATATATATATATATATATATATATATATATATATATATATATATATATATATATATATATATATATATATATACGTATATATCTATATACGTATATATCTATATATGTATATATATTGGGGCAAGCACTCCTACTGGCTGATCCCATGTTGCTATTTTATTATTTTCCTTGTAACTTTATGTTATCGTCTTGGTTTTTGTCTAGTTTATATATTTCCAGTATTCTAGACTAGTTAATGTTTATGGCCTGTCATAAACATTTTGTTTATCAAGCTGCCTGTAGCTTGCGGTTAATGTGGTAGTTCAGCCACATTGCTTGTACTTCAACGCTTTTTTGGTTCTATTTACCGGGGTCATTGTTAGCCTTTTACCAAAAAAATATATATACGTATATATATATATATATATATATATATATATATATATATATATATATATATATATATATATATATATATATATATATATATATATATATATATATATATATATATATATATATATATATATATATATATATATACGTATATATATATATATATATATATATATATATATATATACGTATATATATATATACGTATATATATATATACGTATATATATATATATACGTATATATATATATACGTATATATATATACGTATATATCTATATACGTATATATCTATATACGTATATATCTATATACGTATATATCTATATACGTATATATCTATATACGTATATATCTATATACGTATATATCTATATACGTATATATCGGGTGGAGTTATTCTACAAAAAATCTTATAATAAAAATGATAGGGTGAATTGTGGGGTTGACATGTGTCATCCTTTCAAATTATTATTCCACATCATATTGTCATGTCAAGTTATCTAACTTTAAAAAAATTGATTTTTTAAATAATTTTCGAAATAAAAAAAATCGGTAAAAAAAATTTCGAAATTTATTTTTCGAAATTTTTTTTTTCGAAATTTTTTTTTCATAAATTCTTTTTTTCCAATTGTTTTTTTCGAATTTTTTTTTCAGAAATCTCTTTTTCGAAATTTTTTTCAAAAATATTTACTGCATCACAGTTACATGTTTTACTGCATCACAATTAAATTTCGAAAAAAAATTTCGTAATTTTTTTTTCAAAAATTTTTTTGGAAAAATTTTCATTATTTTTTACTGCATTATAGTTACATGTTTTAGTGCATCATGTTTATAAATCAATGCATTACACTTTTAATTTACTACATTATAGTGCATTCACCAATGTTTAAATTTTGATGTACAAAATTATAATTATGATTCGGTAAACTATTACATTAATGCACCAATAATACAAGTGATGACTAGTGATATAATTTTTATTTTCCAACGGATAACTATAATGCATTTACTTATAATGTATCAATGTCATAATTATGATGCATTAAGGTTATAAATTACTACACCACTCGTGATACACAAAACTTATAACTACAATGCGGTAAACTAGTATTATAATGCACCAAAAATACAAGAGATACTAATGATATAGTTTGTATTCTCTGACGGATAACTATAATGCATTTACTTACAATGTATCAATGTTATAGTTCTGTTGCATTAAGGTTATAAATTACTCCATCATTCGTGAAGCACAAAACTTATAACTATGATGCACTAGTTAAGTTTGGTGCATTAAGATTTCAACTTACTGCATCATAGTTATTCATATAGAAAATCAATGTTATATTATAAGTAATCACATGTATTTTTGATGTGTGATAGTTATAATTTGTCACATCGTAGTTTTAAATGTGTTGCATCATATATATGAGAAATAAACCATAATTATAAGTTTTGTGAAGGAATTATGATACAATAAATTAAAAACATGATGCATTAACTTATAAATATGATGCTCTAAAACGTATAACTGTGATGCACTGGATTTTTATTGATGTGTTTGTAGTGAATCACACTTAAAATTTCAGTGCATCAAAACTCTAAATATGGTGCATAAAGGTAATTAATAAGTTCCTTATTCTTGATGTACTAAGGGTGTGTTTGTTTTTGTAAAAATGTCTGAATCGCGTCTGAATTTGACTGGTCAGACGCGGTCAGATGTTTTCGTTGTTTATTTTTTTTTTGCGAGTCAGACATGGTAACACAGTAGACCTCTGACTCGGTTAGAGGCGGTGCTCATGTCTGAAATATCTGATTGCCTTTCATTTTGTTGCTCCTTCATCACTTGTATATACTCTTCTATTTTTCTTCTCGTTTTCTAATGTTGTTTTTGGGCATAAACTTTGTTAGGAAAAAGTTGCAGGTTTTTGTTAGGTTGAAGAAGAATGAAAGATACAAAAGGAAAAAAATATATGAACGTGATAAAAAGGAGGCGATATAAAAGTCAGTACTTGCTAGGGTTTTACTTTTGGAATATATATAAGCAAATTGGGTTGGGCTAATGGGCTTTATAAGTTTAGAGAAAACAAATTAACCTATTTTATTTCAAATGTCTTGAAGAGTTAAATTGTAAAAAATCGTTTGTGTGGTTTGGTCAACTATATTCTTTCGCATGTTTCTGTACGTGTAGTCGTAGATACCTTGTTTATGGGAAACTTATGAGGCAATTTCTTTCGTCTCTCGCAAAATTAAAATTATCTTTTAAAAAGTTACACAAACAACTTATTCATCGTGTTATAATTTAATATAATGAAAAAAAGAATAATCAGAATCATTCAGACAATTATGGAAAAACAAACAACATTTTTTCGTTCAGAGTCAGACATTATGACCACCTCTTACTAGTAAGATGTGGTAGTCAGATTCAGACCTAAAACATCTTAGGGGCTGTTTCTTTGGCACTTATTGGCTTCTAGGAAAGAAATATGGGTCCACCAAGTTGTATAATCTCGTTTCTTTTTTCATTCTATTCGCTTGGAATCTCTGAATTGGGAGAGAGTAAAAAGTGTGGGTCTCTCAAACCAGATGCTCATACATGTGTACATCTATCTATATTTACTAAAATACCCTCTTTCTTTTCCTTTCTCCTCCATCAAAGTAGAGATCTGTAAACATTATTTCTTCTCAAACTATTCATTCATCAGCACATCATACATACCTCAAAATCATATAGAATGTCATTGTCATGTTTAATTTTTTTATGATTAAAAAGTTGATCTCAAACAATCAAACTGTTACAGTAGAGCTATAGAGTGCATCTTGTTGTACCATGTACACTCCTCGATCCTATACACCAGCGAATCCAGATCGTCATTAATCCAGACTGGAGATCCTCCATATGGATCCCGTGTTATTGATCACGACGTTGATGGTTTATTGTAGATGTAGAACTATGGGCATAATAGTCATTTTTGTTTTTAGATGTTGCAATAGCAGGAAAAAAAGAAACAAGATACATTCACATGGATATAGTCACATTCTCCCATACTAGACAAGTTATCTAAACAGTACTTGATACAGAAAAAAAAGAAACAGCCCCTTAATGAAACAAACATCACCTGAATCATTTACAGTAACTGTGATGCCCAAGATTTTTTTTTATAATAGTTTCAAAAAAAAATAATTTTGAAAAGAGAAAACATTCAGAAAAAATTTGAAAAAATTTTTTAAAAAAAAATTTTGAAATAAAATATTTTTTGAAAAAAAATATTTTTTAAAAAAAAATTTGAAAAAAAAAAATTTGTGAAAAAAAAAAAATTTTTGAAAAAAAAAATTTTGAAAAAAAAATTTTGAAAAAAAAAAATTGTAAAAAAAATTTTCGAAATTTTTTTTGATTATTTTATTAAAGAGATGATGTTTGAATAATGTTGTGAGAAGGTGACACATGTCACTCCCACATTCCTCCCTTCTTTTTTATTTATTCTATTATAATGATTGTTTTATTTAACCCCAACTCCGTATATATCTATATACGTATACACCTATATACGTATACGCGTATGCGTATACGCGTATACGTGTCTGCGTATACGCGTATGCGTGTACGCGTGTCGTATACGCGTACGCGTGTACGTGTGTCGTATACGCGTACGCGTGTACGCGTGTCGTATACGCGTACGCGTGTACGCGTGTCGTATACGCGTACGCGTGTACGTGCGTACGCGCGTACGTGTACGTGTACGTGTACGTATACGTATACGTATACGTATACGTATACGTATATATATATATATATATATATATATATATATATATATATATATATATATATATATATATATATATATATATATATATATATATATATATATATATATATATATATATATATATATATATATATATATATATATATATAGTAATTATTAAAATTTAATTTTAATATAAATATATAATTCTTATATTTAAAATAAATTTTTTTGCTATATATATAAATAATTATGTAATTTTTCAAAAAATTTGGATAATTTAGGTTATTCGGGTCAACTCGAGAACATGACCGAATTCAAATTCGATTTTATGTTCGGTTGACTTTAGTAGTTTAATTTATTTAATCACATCCTACACCACCCTCAGCTTGGAAAACTATTTCTCCTTTCAACTGCCATGGTCACGTGTTTATATGTGACTTGTTCTCCTTTATTTTGTCTAGACTTGCAACTTCTAAATTATTTTCCTATTTATGTAACCTAGGTCTCTAGCCACGACGATGCAAGTTATAGGACTAAGTCAGCGATAGAATCTTTTACTTGTGTATGGATTAGTCATGATGATCAAAGATCTCAAATCATATCTTGATACATTTTAAATTATGCTTATTACTCTAAAACTTTAAAGTAAATAGGATGTCTTTTTAATTGTAGTTGTTATAATTTCTTGAGCAGGGAAAATGTTCATTTGAATGGCATATGGTTCCAAGTTGGCAAAACTGAAGATAATCAATGGATTTCTTTTGCGAAAGAGAGATCAAAGTTGGTTAACACGGTCCAATTGAGCAACATTTCATCGTTTCTAGTTACATGTGTTTAACATTATTTGTTCAGCTGTTGATTTCTATAGTGTGATGATCAATATAGAAGCAAACTATGGCCTGATTTGCTATACGACAACTTGTACAATGAAAAGTATTATCTTTATTTTCATTTGTCCAATCACTTTTTTATGACTTTAATAGTACTACAACATGAGCATTTGGGTTTGGTAGCCATGACATTATAAATATGTAGTACCTGGTGCACTTGATGCACATCTGCAAATTGGTACTGCTTATCGACACTTTGAACCCTGTTCGGACTTAATGGCCACCGTTGATCACAACCACTCTAGCCTTGTTAGAAGTACCTCACTACTTAAATCTATGTCCTTAGAGTCGTGGGGTACCAATCTGCTTAAAAGTTCAGTTTTGGTTAGCAAGTATGGAACTGAATATGACAATTTCAAGACTCAATAGCAGATATTCATTCAGGCGCACAAACATACGTTTTGAGCCTCTTCAGGAGTGGCAAAATCACCAAGCCCATAACCTGCAAATCGGTCTTCTTTCATGGTAATCTGATTGTAAAGAACCTGAATTGATTCTTGCTAGCAGAAAGGATGCGGACTTTCAAATTCAACCTGATAATACACCAGCCCCACTCACCAGGTTCTTTACAATCAGATAATACAAAATATTTTGCGACCCATGCTTCACCTTTTGACTTCGTGCCCACCTGTCTTTTTCTTCTATAGATGTCTTTGCACCATTTGTTTTATCCCACGACTTGTTCAAGATGCATTCATTAACATTTGCCCATATCTTAGCAGATTCGCTCGCCTACATTGCCTGATTGATACGCATAAGTTTTACCATCAGCAGGTCTTTTATTAACCAAGAAAATAAGTATATGAAAGCTTGACCTAGGTAGTGTTTACTTACAAAAGGATCAAACAATTAAAGTGAAAATTTTTGCTCAACACTATAGGAGTCAATCGAGTTGAATCGACACGTACCCCCTACATTTATCGATCGGGTCAAGGGTGGATCCAGGTTATGTGTTTTTTAACTGTCACCGTGTCACAACATTTCACGATCGATTGACTCCTATAATGTTTAGCTAAAAGGATATACATATAATAGTAGTATGCTTTGTACATCCTTTTTGATTTTGGGTCAAAGTCTGTAAATTTGTAGAATTTGGTTCATATCCGGTCGGTCGCCTACGTCTATAAGGAAAAAAATATACCTATTGATGAAGCCCAATCACTTCCATTCAAACTTGGACCGTGTAGAATCTAATGAACTTTATCTGCATAAGATGTCCGGTGTTAATATTTGATAGTAATACATAAGTAGCAGGAACAGGAAAAAAGAGAATTAAGAAAATATAAGTTTTAAGTACTTTGTACCATAAAGTGGTAGTAGCTAAATCCAGATATCACTTGTTTAAAGTGACTATGAAGACCTGTGTAAATGACTAGGTAAGTAGTAATTGCATGAAGACTTTTGTAGCGAACTGAGTGATGCAATATTTTGGCCTAAGTTTGTAGAGTCTGCTACAAGTGGATTAATTTGGGTCTGTTATTCCAAGCATCCTTTCGTAGAAGTCCATTCCGGTACTTGTTCATGTGCAAAGAGTAATGTACGGGAGCACAATACAACATACATTAAACATGCAAAATAATAACAACCGTGTATTTACAGTACCCTTCTAGATGGAAGATGAAGATGGACATTATAAAATTTGTGACTAAATGGAAGATGCACGACATATATATAGTGGTTTAGGACGTACAATATACGGTAAATGCAAATAAACAGATTAGCAGTGGTAAGAAGGTCATACAATATATATTGAGCACGCATATTCCTGGCACTTTACTTGGAATTCATATCAAAATATCTTGGTTAGTTTTAATAACCGGCAATATATGAAAGCACTACAAGAATGGATTTGACCATCACGGCTGTGATTGCGACCATGGTTTCACTTCATTCGGCTGGACTCTTACATTAGCTCTTGATCAGAAAACCCTTTAATGCTTCATCTTGTAGAACGTTTAAATAAGCAAGCATAATAAGTATTACCAATATTATTATACTATAATGAAAAGGTACCTGTAAGCATTGCCTTAACTAAATGATTTCTTAACTAAATGATTTTATAACTTTTATGCAATAAAAATAATGTTTAGGAAAATTCTACCCGTTGCCTTGTCATCTATAATAGAAACTACGTAAGCCATGCATAATCCTCATAGTATAGTGGTGACTGTGTTACAGCAAGTACTGGTTTTGTAGTTTCCGAAAGTTCTCGCCATATATTTAGCAACTGCAAATTTGATTGAAATCGTTCTCTTCCTCTTTCATGGCCACAAGATCCAGTACGATCTCCATATATTTAGCAAAAGGGAGAGAGCGGCTACAAGTCAGATCACCAAAATTCGAATACCTACCGTTTGAGATATTTATAGGGCACCATATCTAAGTTGTTGGCCAGGAGTTCTTGTGTATCCAAGAACCTCAAAAAGCAATTCCGAGGAAGAAGTTGTGGCAGTGGACGCCAAGTAATCTGTAGGGAGACAGAGAGTTCATTGGATGCAAAGTAGCTTATCTTCCATCTGTTGAAGTTTTGTTGGTTATTTCATCTGGTGTCGTTGCTGATGCACCTTTGGTGCACTCTGCATTTCAGTTACTAATCATATCATCATTTTCTTAAACAATGCAACACCTAACACGTTTTGCCTTAAAAATATCCTCGGTATTTTTTATTATTCTACTAAAGTATAAGTATGCATATAACCTATCTATTAATACAAATAGTAGTATGGCAGTAAGTCCATTAAAGTTACATACTTATTGATGCGTTATATAAGATTACAACAAAATATGTTGTAACACCAGATACGTATTAGTTCCAACAACTCATGACTATTGTCTATATTCCTAGGTTTTGCCCATAAATGTGTTTTATAACCATAATAACTTTGATTGATTAAAAAAGCTTTCAACAAGCATATAAGTATGAGTGGTGAAACAAACAGGGAGACAGATCAAGCAGCAACAACTATACCTTTTGGTGCAGTTGGGGAAGATGAGTATGCTCAAGTAAGTCTTTAAACTCATTCCTTCAACAATATGACAATTTAACAATGTTGCCAATATAACTATATATATCTATACCTCATCCAGTACCTACCCCGCCAGTTGGTATTGGATTATGAGGATCAAACGAAGGTTCCTTTTCTAAGGGATTTAGTGAAAAGAACAACAAATGAGAGCATAATGAATCTTTTTTTCTCGGGTATATATTGAATTTTGTGCTAAATAATAGGGTTGACTTTAAAAGGATTGTGTAACATCTGTACAAATTGTCCTATTTCACTAAATACGGTTATAAAGTTATAATAAGAATCCAATAGTATTGGCCTAACTGAAAAAGTTAGTCTTGTTTTATTAGAACACGCAAAGATAACCCAACTTAAACTTACGTGTTATTCAAGTTAGATATTGAATATGGTAAACAACACATCATCTGGTCAAGATGTACCTTCCAAGCTATTTTTTCTCATGACATATATTCTTTCTTCAAGTTACGTGTTAGTACCGCAGAAATTTCAGCATGTCGTTTGGTAACACCAGGAGCAAAATCATTAAAATATCAGTAAATGAATTAATTAAATACAGTGGACAATGCTATATATTATACCAGATGTGCCATATCTATTATGAGATTTTTATGCGTAATATCAACATAAAGAAGCTTAGCCACTGGGAGGGACGAATTGGAGACATAATCGACAACACTGACGCATATAATATTCCGTGAGATGAAAAGATAGGACTATAATAATAAGTAAAAACTAAAACTACACATTGTTATCTTTATACCATATCCATTATAATATATTCCTCTTAAGGGCCTTATAATGAATAAGGATACATCTAGAAAAGTTTATAACTTAATTTGTGTACCTCAATTTGATACATAACATCACACTACATAAAAGCACTTGGCTATATCATTATGTAGCAACTTCAAGTGCTTCCTTGGCTGCCTGAAACAACGTCAAGTGTAGCATTAACGCTCATAGAGCTCTATACCTCCCTCTATTACTTGCTTAGTCAGAAAGAGGATGTTGAAAAAGAAAAAAGAGCAACCAATGTACAGGTACATGCATTAGCGGAATTTTTTTATGTATATAAACATATGGCCAAACGTATTACATATGTTATGTTCTGAAGTTACATAACATCAAAATAATCAAATAATAACATCAAAATAATCAAATAATGTGCTTAGATCCTTTTTGTGTATTTAGTTTACATTGGGCTGATGTGTTAATGAAATAATACGTTGTAGTGCCATGACTCCACGTAATAGCAAACTGCAAAACCATAAGTTGAAGCATTGACATAGTTACTTATAATAAGATGACCCATTTTCTCCTTTAAAATCGTTGTTCGGTATCAATCCAAACACCCTATAAAAATCTTAGTTTTTTCATACTTCTAGAACTAGGTTAAGTAAGAAATACCTTTAAAGGAGCTAACATTGAAGGATTTAACAGACCCAGAAGTCCCTGACTTCATCTCAGGTTCTTTTTTTATCCATGTTTAGTCTCTATTTAAATTGCAGACAACCGCAATTCGGGACTCTGTGGATTCCTTTTCCTGGCCACTATAATCAGAACCCGAAGCATAAGGAACTTGATAATCTTATCCTGCAGCAAACGATAGAATACATTACTCAGTAAATTTCCTTTGTTGGAAAGAAGTATACGCACCAAATCCAAACACCCCTTTATTAAGACCGAGGACACGCATACCTTATAGTCCCTTCCAAATGACGTCTCTATTTTCACCTTGCGTTGTGATTGTGTTTTGACTTCAGAAAAGTAGCCACTCTACAAAATCCGTTGTTGACTATCCTAAGTGCACTGTTCAAATCTGAAAAAGGAACTCTTTCGCATCCATGAGATTCTGCAATTCAATATTGATTTGTATTTTATTCATTTGGCGGAATTTCGTCCAAACCTTCATCATTGTAGCTCTTTGACTTCCGCGAAACCCCTAAATTAACAATTCCATTTATTACATCTATCCCATATCTTGATATAGGCCATGCTCCAAATATCAATGTTCGAACCCAGGTATTTGGTTGAATGGGTAGTAAGAAGGTGAACTCTTATGTCTTTTGTTGAAAAAAGGTATCCAAGTGCCTTTTTTATACTAGTACAGTGCCCGCACAAAGCGGCGGCGAGTACTTAATGACGATTTTTGAAGCAAACAAATGTTACTATTTTACCTATCAAGTTCGTATTTACATTAATTTAAAATGGTAAAAAAGTTAAAGCAAAATAAACCCGCTAAAAAAGGAAATAAAAAAAGTTAATAAAATTTAACGAAATTGATATTGAATTAAAAAGCACAAAATTTTAGAAAATATGATGAATTTAGATTATGAAAATAATATTTTATCTCAAAATTAAAGATGTTATTTTAATATATTGTTACAAAAGTTTGTTACAAAAAGTTGTTACAAAAGGTTGTTAAGAGGAAGATATATATTTAACAACTTGATTCATATATTAAGTGAAAAAGTCTTAAAATTCAGCCAAAAAAAAGTTTGTTACAAAAGTCCTAAATGCTTTATAATATAGTAAGATAAGATAAGAAGTAAGATAAGATAAGATAAGATAAGATAAGATTATCATGCTCAATGGTTGTAAGAGTTGCACTAAACCCTTGGATGGAATGTGTATACTGTATAGCTATAAATAAGTTTTTCAGTGGATATGTGGGGAACGGTTTGGTCTAAGACAGATTGGAGTGTTTTCTAAAAGATATTACTCAATATCGAATGTCAAAAGTTGAAGTTTTCAAAAACGTAAACTTACTGTGATTTTTAAAGAAATGGATTTAGAACTTATTCTTCTATTAGCTCAACCTACAGACCATCATTAGAACTCATTAGAATGTGATTATGATACCAATAGATTCCCCATGTATTCTAAGAACATTTCATCCTAAAACGCATACCTTTTGAGAAGATTGAGATGCAACTGGAACATTCTCGTTGTACTTGGTAGACAAACTTGGCGTTGGTGGTGGTAATGGCGGTGTAACTCTTACTGGCCAGTTAGAAGAAGATTTTTCCCTGTTACTATATAACATGTCAACTTTCTTGCTACAATCAATCTAACCTGCGCATACAGTACTTGTACTCCGAGCTCCTCACGTAATCTTTCTCCTCTTATAAGAACTTAATTTTGTATAACCTCCAGCTATCTAAACCACTCTTATGTTTTGTAAGGCCCATCCAAACATGCGTAAACCACTGCTTTCTTATAGAACCTAATCACCTGTACTGCCTCCAAGTGAATGGCAGATCTTAAAACCCTTATTAACGTTAACCAAATGCAATTAGTAATCACTAACCTCCATCACAACCTTCATGTTCTTCTTGTAATTAATCAAATAAATTATATAAATTATTTCAAAATCTTCGTATATAACAAAAGAAGCAATTAAAGTGTTACTCAAGAAGAAGACAGTGAAAGATAGTTTGAGGAAGAATGGTGATGAAGTCGCTTTGAGATTATCAACCATTTGTACTCGAGCACAACAAACATATATCTATAAACTTCTCCTAAGGTAATTTATCAAACACTTTTATGTGCAGTTGTGGACTCTCTTTCTCAATAGATTTTTAAACCAAACTCACCCCAATAATCCCAAACTAAACCTTATTAAACCCGCCCATTTAACTGCATCAAACCATGACGCTTAGAAAAAAATAAATCCCTTTTTTAACATTTGCAAAGAATGGGAACGTTTATTTAAAGTCGAGTATTGTAATAAGAATATGAATAAAGTAAATCTGGTACCTTTAACAGATTATGGTGATTTTATTTTTGGGGTGTTTGGGATTGCATACCAAAACTGGGCAGGACTCAAAGCAGAGTTGGGGTGTTTGGATTGAAAGTTAAATCAAAATGTAAAAGTAAAAAAAAATCTCGGATCACAAGGTCAGATCACTGTTATTTGAACAATTTCACAACAACAATCTTAATCCACTTGACTTTACCTAATCTCCAATCTTCAACACTGATGTATACACATAAAAACTGAAGTTAGGTTACCTCTGGATCTTTGATCTGGTGTTAAGAATAGGATCTTTGATTTTAGGGTTTTTGAATACCGGTCTTTGATCTGGTGTTGAGAATATGTAGAATCATGTTTTCTTAATGTATGATTTATCTAAAGAGATGATGGAAAAGGAAGAAGAGAGAGAAAGGAGAGAAATTGAAGAATGGTTGATTAATGCTCAGTTCTCGAGTTTTGAATGAAAGGAAATGGAAAAGGAAAGGAAAAAGGAAAAGTAAAGGAAAAGAAAAGTATGTGTAATTTATGTGTTCTTGAGATAAAAGAAAGAGAAAGGAAATAAATCATAATCATGTTTTTAAGTGAGAGGAAAAGGAAAGGAAGTTGTTTAAGTTATCTAAATACCCTTTAGTTGTTAGTATTAAGTATTTTATAAAGGGTATATTAGTCTTTAAACAACATTAACTTAAGTTCTAATTTCTTTTCCTTTCCTTTCCTCCCAAAAATGGGAGGAAGATATTTCAAGAAAATTTCCTCTTTATTTCCTTTCCAATTCCCTTTCTTTTACTAAAAAATAACTAGAGAACACAAAAATCATTCCATTTCCTTTCCTTTTCCTTCATACACCAACTCGAGAACACAGTGTAAATGAATGTGTGTGAAATAACAAAGTGATCAACCCCTCCTAACATGTTAGGAGTGGGTATATATGGCCCACCCTACATGTGGGCTATATGGGCTATATTGGATCACGAGCTCAATATCATTGGAGTAACTGATCCTTTCTAAATACGTAAAAACGTATTTCCAACAATCTCCCCCAAAGGGAGGTCACTCCAAGTTACAATGTCCTAAATAGTCTATAGCTCGTGATCTATGCTAACAATGATGTGGCCGAGACTTTCCTTGGAAAAAACGTATTTCCAACAATCTCCCCCAAAGGGAGGTCACACCATTTTACAAAATCTTAAACCTAGCATACTATGCTTGAGTCTTCGATCTTGTTCTTGTGAATATGCTGATGAGATCTTTGACTTTAGTCTTGAGCATGTTCTCTTGCCTTGACCTTGTGCATTCATCACTTGTGATATTTGCCTCTTCGTGACTTCATGATCCACATACTTATACTTTTATAAATTCTTGAAAGCTTCAGAGTTTGACACAGCGGAAGACTTGACTTTTAGACTTTCTTGAATTTGTTGAAGTATTAAGTGCAGAAAGCATAAGCATGTGTTGACGACTTCTTCTGGATTGAACACCGCAATGCCACATTCTTGTTACGCTACATAAGACAGTTAGCAACAAAACATATGCACGGATGAAATGGCCTTGAACATTTCATTCTAATTCGGTAGCATTTTACCGCTGGTCGGTGAAGACCGTTGGACGATATTAAATATCGTACTTGTGACAGGTAGTTTCAATTAAGAACCTCCTTGACAAGATTTCGCGGGTAAACCTGTTCTCTTTATTCGACCGTCCAAAGCTGACTGCGAACATAAAGAGTGAATCATTTGGATAATAATATCCGCATGATTTGAAGCCGTCAATTCATGTTCCTGGAACAAGTGAAATTCAATCAAGAACCGCATCATCGTTGCTTTCCAGTTGTCATGAGCTTGATTCGTATAGAATCTTGCAAGTTACCTACCAAGTGCTGTTTGAGGTTAACACTAGAAGGATTTCCACTCATCACTGTGAACACTAAGGTATCACTCTGAGTGTTCTGGCAAGATCACTAAGATATTGCGTAGTGGCCTGGAACGTGTTTAAATTCATTTAAGAATTAAACCACTGTTGCTTTCCAGTTATCACAAGTTTGATCCATAAAGAATCGCACAAGTCACCTGCCATGAGCTTTTTGATATTCGCTCAAGAAGGATTTCCATCTTCATTGTAAATACTTTCGTATTACTCGGATGTTCAGGCAAGATCATGAAGATTTTGCGTAGGACTCTTAAGATATTTCTTACTTTTCATAGTGTGTGAAGAAGCAAGGAATTATGAAAGTGTGTCCTAATGAGATATTTGATGATCTCAAATGGCTCTAGACTCGATCGTGCACATTGGATTTTAGTGATCGGAGGCTGGAGAGGAGTGCCACCTTTTCAGTAACAATTTATTCGGAGTGAATAAATCAATAGATAATGTGTTGTCTCCGTGTGATTAAAACAAATATCTTTTAAGAGATATCTGAGTTAGCTGGGATGGGTTGTGTCTTGCATCACTGGGTCCATGATGTCTGTCTTCAATATCAAGAATCATTAAACAATGATCTTAATAGCATATGTATTGACCCGGTTTCTGCCTAAGTTGTAAGGAGGGCTTCTTTCTTTACACCCTTTATCTTTACAATTCTTTTTCATTCTTCAACCCCTTCAATGCTTACCAATACGTCATCACTAGCACCGTGTTGTGATTGTTCCAGTGCGAACTTAAGTACTTGGTCGGCATTCAGCTACGTTCACAATCTTTCTCCATCTTTCCTAAGGACTACTATTTCTAGCTATGGAATGTCCTTGGGAAGATTCCTCCGGTTCTAGAGGAATCATTCGACCTTAACCTATCCTACCATCCTTATGTCACCACAATCTTCACAGTCGTGAATAGAGATGTTTTAGGTAAGTGTATGTCACCATGAAATCCACTTTGAAGTGCAAATCTATTTTTCTCCCCCTTAACATATGCCACGATATCCGAAAACATTTCACACATGTCGGGATGAGCTAGTACGTTAAGTCAAACCATTTGTGATTAATCATTTCCCATATTAAATCACATTTTCTCCCCCATATTAAAATATTAACCCAATCGATGGTTTTTAATATCATTTGATTTAATAGCATTTTAAGAAAAATTGGGAAGAAAAATGCAAATCTAATTATCTTCATGAATTACACAAGCTCCCCCTCAAATTAATGAGGGTGTACTTGAAACGTAAATTAAATACCTTTTAAACACAAGTGTAAGGTATTTATCACGTGCAAAGATCATATATGACAATGTATTCACAAGATTAGCAATTTACGAGGTTGGACCTGAATGATGGAGAACATCATATGAAAGATTCACATGGTTCTTGTTCACGAATGTTGGTCACCTCGTCACGTCTGAAGTTATCTCTTGACTCCATGTGTATGATTGATATCGTTGTCTTGACACCAACATGTGAACTTAGCACTTTCGGCCTCAAAGATACTGAATGCTGGACCCGTGTTCTATAGAAAGAGCTGTAGTCGCCGTTTGAGTAGTCGCATCGTCGAGTATGTAGATATCAATTGTAAATTGCTATGATTGGTGGCGATGATAACTTCATAAAAACAAGATTTCTCTTGTTTTAACAAATAAATGCACTAACACGTACATAAATTTGTGTTATAACATAAACACAATCCCTTACATGGTTATAAAGTAAACCATGCCCGAGCAAATTAATTCCCGTTGTTGAGTCAAAGCTTTCCGGTGAAATGCTTGACTTTAATATGAAAAGCGGGTTACTATTGGAAATAATAGCAAGCCATTTTGAGCATGTTTTAAACGTTTGAACTTCTGCTCGAACTTTATTTACAATCCCGTGTCATTATTGAATGACATTTCTAGTATCGTAAATATTATCGATTCCAGAAGACATGCTTTTTTTATCAAAACATTTTTGAACATACAATTTTAAAAGATTTAGAAAAACCTTTTGAAAAATTCTTGAAAAATTGTGTTCAACGTTTTGGAAATCAATTACTTGAGCTTAAGATGTTGAATATCTTACAAAACGAGCTCAAGTCCGAGAAGTTGTAAACTTCTCGTTGTTAAGGATAATTTATCATCGACGATAAACTTTCCTTTTAACTGAAGAACGAGTCCTAAGTTGAGATTTACTTAGAAGTCGTTTTCATGAGCTTGAAAAACTTTGAATGTTTTAACGTAAAGCTCATGACCGAGAAAGATGAATTTCTCGTTATGAGGTGAAGTTCTCTTATTTAAAAGATACACTTTTCTTTCTGAGCTTAAAACTTGGAATGTTTTAATACAAGCTCATGACCGAGAAAATTTAATTTCCCGTTACGAGGATAAGATATCTTTAAAGATAAGCTTTCCTAAAATTAAGGTCCGATTTACAGTCTGATATTTAACTGTAAGTCTTTGTGCATGAGCTTAAAAACTTCGAATGTTTTTATTATTAGCTCATGCCCGAGAAAAATTAATTTCTCGTTGTAAGGATAAGTTTATCATCGGCGATAAACTTTCCTTTTAATTGAAGAACGATTTCTAAGTTGACATTTACTTAGAATTCGTTTTTCATGAGCTTGAATAACTTTGAATGTTTTAACGTAAAGCTCATGACCGAGAAAGATAAATTTCTCGTTAAGAAGAAAAGTTCTCTTATTTAAAAGATACACTTTTTCTTTATGAGCTTAAAAACTTGGAATGTTTTACTACAAGCTCATGACCGAGAAAAATTAATTTCCCGTTACGAGGATAAGTTATCATCAAAGATAAGCTTTCCTAAAATTAAAGTTCGAGTTACAGTCTGATATTTTAACTGTAAGTCATTCTGCATGAGCTTAAAAACTTCGAATGTTTTTAATATTAGCTCATGCCCGAGAAAAATTAATTTCTCGTTGTAAGGATAAGTTTATCATCAGTGATAAACTTTCCTTTCTTTGAAGTCCGGGGCATAATCTGAAATATAATTATACGCCATTACACGAGCTTAAAACTTTTGAATAGATTTAATGTAAGCTCGTGTCCGAGAAAATTTAATTTCTCGTTAATGAGGATAAGTTTATCATCGGCGATAAACTTTTCTTTATTTGAGGATCGGGTCATTGTCTAAAATTTAACAATGAACCATATACACGAGCTTAAAACTTTTGAATAGTTTTAAATTTAGCTCGTGTCAGAGAAAACTTAATTTCTCGTTTTGAGGGTAAGTTATTGTTGCGTAGATAAACTTCCCTTTCTCTGAAGTCCGGGTCATCGTCTGTCATTTAACGAGGAGCCATATACATGAGCTTAAAACCGTTGAATTGTTTTAATGTAAGCTCGTGTCCGAGAAAAATTAATTTCTCGTTTTGAGGGTAAGTTATCGTTGCGTAGATAAACTTCCCTTTCTCTAAAGATCGGGTCACAGACTGTAATTTGACTGTGAGCCATAGTGCATGAGCTTAAAAACTTGGAATGTTTTTGATATAAGCTCATGCCCGAGAAAAATTATTTTCTCGTTATAAGGATAAGTTTATCATCGACGATAAACTTTCCTTTCTTTGATGAACGAATTACAGTCTGTGATGTGACTATAAGTCCTATACACGAGCTTAAAGCCTTGGAATAGTTTTAATGTAAGCTCGTGTCCGAGAAAATTTACTTTCTCGTTTTGAGGATAAGTCATCATCGGGATGAACTTTCCTGTCTTTTGAAATCGAGTTACAGACTGTAATGTGACTGTAAGTCCTTATACACGAGCTTAAAACCTTTGAATAGTTTTAACGGAAGCTCGTGTCCGAGAAAATTTAATTTCTCGTTTTGAGGATAAGTCATCATCGGGATGAACTTTCCTGTCTTTTGAGAGCGAGTTACAGTCTGTTATGTGACTGTAAGTCATATACATGAGCTTAAAACCTTGGAATAGTTTTAATGTAAGCTCGTGTCCGAGAAAATTTACTTTCTCGTTTTGAGGATAAGTCATCATCGGGATGACTTTCCTGTCTTTTGAGATCGAGTTACAGACTGTAATGTGACTGTAAGTCATTATACACGAGCTTAAAACCTTTGAATAGTTTTAACGGAAGCTCATGTCCGAGAAAATTTAATTTCTCTTTTTGAGGATAAGTCATCATCGGGATGAACTTTCCTGTCTTTTGAGAGCGAGTTACAGTCTGTTATGTGACTGTAAGTCATATACACGAGCTTAAAACCTTGGAATAGTTTTAATGTAAGCTCGTGTCCGAGAAAATTTAGTTTCTCGTTTTGAGGATAAGTCATCATCGGGATGACTTTCATGTCTTTTGAGATCGAGTTACAGACTGTAATGTGACTGTAATTCCTTATATTAAGCTTAACCATGAATCCCCTGAGACACTTGTTTCTCCAATATCTGCTTCTTCAGCAACCAAACTCTAAGAGTTTCCTTAGTCGAACGGTATGCAACGATTGGACCGTTTCGTTCTTTTGGAACATCAACTTTAGGACCTGCATTCTCATTAGGAATTTGCATGCTTTGACAAGGGTTAGCGATATCAATTTTAGAAGCACGTGGGGGTTCACAGTTGGCTTTACTTGTGTCAGAGACGACCTGAGTAGATGATTCAGTTGTCTTAGCTGGCAAACGTTTCCCTTTATAGAAAACCTTAAGTTTAGGCTTAAGTGATGTATCGTCTTTATCAATTTCCTCCCTAGTAGTCTTAGTATAATCGAAGACTATCCTAGTTAAAGGGCACTCGTTTCCTACAAGAGTGAAAGTTCTACCAGTGGGGCGCCAAACTTTACCAATGGGTTTGATTTTAGCTATCCACTGGGATTTAAGTCTAGCACGGGAGTTCACCTCATCAAGTAATTTCTTGACACAAGAATCATGATTTGCCGTAAAGACACATTTTCTACATGTTTTACAAGTAGCATATTTAATGTCCGAGTAAGATCTAGATTCCCTAGATGATTGATTGATGCTCCTAGGATTGGACATGCTATGGTTAGCAGTGTTGGGTAAACTAGAAGGCATCTGACTAGGTTTAAAATTCCTATCTCTTACTTGTGTCTTTTGAATAGCTTCCCTTTGACCAAAATCATGGCACACATCATTTGAACTAGTTCTAGACGTGTTCTTTGAACTTTTCTTAGAGAAACTAAAGGCAATCATGTGATTAGGTCTTGCTAAAGCTGATTTAGTCACATTAGGCCTAGTTGGTGGAGTGACTGTTCTAAAAATTGAACCGTATCAACTTGGGAGGAAAACCACGGTCTCGAGGATTGTGATCGCTCGGATCTAAATGCAGTAGGTTGTCTGACAATCGATTGTTTGACGAACTGATTTGTAGGTGGTTTCCCCAAGATTGATGGTTTTTCAAGCTTAGTGTCCACACTAGTTCCTCTATTTTTCCTTAATTCGTTTTTCAACGCAGCTATAGCAAAAACCTTTTCTTGAACTTGAGCTTTTAAAGTCTCACTCTCTTTGAGAAATTCATCTTGGGATGCCAATTTATATTCTAGCAACTTAATTTGTTTCAAAAAATTATCCTTTTCAGCTTTAGAATCTAGAACTTTTTGATCCAATTTTCGTTCAAGAACAACGTTTGACTTTTCAAGTTTTCAAAGTATGTTTCAAATTTGTTCGTTTTCTTCGAAAATTCAAGTTTGGCATCCTCAAGATCTTTTGATTGCTGAGCTACGATCGATTCGAGCTCTCTAATCTTGGAATTAGAATCAGTTAACAAAGCATTCACTAAGCATTTATCATGATGTACTATAGCATTCTGAACAATCTCTCCTCCATTATGACTCACACCGGATGAATCAGAATTGGTATTGCTATCACTCTTCTCCATCCCATGTTTGTCATAATTAGGTTCAAAATGCTCAATATGCGACATTTCATCAGCATTTTCATCAGCATGCACATCATATATAACATTACAATGTACCATGTTTGTAGGCTCTTCGTCATAAACGGGTATGGTGTCATCATAAGAGATGTGTATATCATTCCCTGACGTGTTGTTGATATTATGCTTAACTGTTGATTCCATGCCTTTACACTCTTTAGCAGCCCCCAATTCGTCAATCGTATGACCATTATCTTCTTGCATCGTAAATTCTTGCACTCCGTTATCAAGCGCGAGTTAAAGTTGTGATCTTGCATAAATCGAAGATGAAACCGATGACAGGAGTTTCAATATTATACCACGGAAATCTCGAAGCTCGGTATGTGTGTCTCAAAGAAATGATTGGCAAATCACTGAACTTTCAAGCTTGACGATATTGAATTGGAGGAAAGGCGAGAGTTGTGTCACAAGATCCTTATATGCAAGTACCGAAGCCGAGTGATTAAAGTCTTTATTGTGGAGTTGCTCTGCTAGTTGGTTCAAGATGATGAACATCGATTCCATGATTATACGACAATCTTGACCAAAGAATGTCATAAATGCGCTCCCTCCTTGAAGCCGTGAAAGAGTAACTAGATGATACTTAAGCATACGAAATGAAGTTATACCACTTTCTCTATCGTTGTCTTGCATTTGATGCAATTCTCCCTCTTGAAACATCGAAGTCAACGATTCCATTTAAGTTCGATGAAAAATAAGGTAAGGATTATTTATCGATGAAATAAGAACACGCCTTTGAAAAAATTCTTGGTCTCGTCAAAAGAATTTTGTCACTTTGTCTCGATATTTGTTTTCAAATATTGTCTCCTTTGGCTCGTCACTTTTGTCTTCAAATCCGGACACAAAAAACTTTTTACCCGTCAAATATTTTACCACTTTGGTTCTTTCGAAATACCCGCACTAATTTGGTTCTTTTGAAATACCCGCCTCAACACGATGTACAAAATCTAAATATATCAAAAAGACAAAGAATGTGTAGTATCCCAAATGTTTAATATTCCACCAAATATTTAATATTTTCTCCACTTGACTAATCAAACCCACTTTGCCTTTATGTGGCCCGTCATAAAAAACTGATTAACCAAAACGTGGCATCAGTCACTAAAAAGAGACGTGGCCAAGTATTGAATAAAACAAAACGCCTCACACAAGGATAATAAGAGACGTAACAACAAAGAAATTTGGGGGCACGTGTTTACATACTCTGTTTCACCCACCAATTGTGTCAGACTATATAAATACTCAGCCCACTATGTATTACTCTAATTTAACTCATTTTAAATCCACTAGATATAATCTTCACTTGACTTAGTATAACACAATCACACCTCTCTTGTTAACTCCGTCCCTATTTTATTTCCTCCTATCTTCACCAACAGTAAACTTTGAACCACAAATGGTTGTTAACTGAAGATGAATGTGTTGGAGCTTCAAGATCAATTGATTGGTCTCAGGTAGGTTTCGACGTGTTGGTATCTGTTGTTGTTTTTGTGGGTTGTGGTCTGTCGAGTCGTGATGTGTTAGACGAGGGGTTTAAAATTGAGAGGTTTTGGTCGAATGTAGTTAGATTTTCTTGATGCTGTTTAAAAACGAGTTTATTCTAGTCTTATGTGAGTCGTGAGTCGTGAGACGTGAGACGTGAGTCGTGAGTCGAGTGTAGTTCGTTTGATACGAGTCTCTGGTGAAAGAGGTGAGTCGTGAGTCGTGATGTATATTCTGGTGAGACGAGGGTGAGAGTCGAGTGTGTCGAGAGGTTGTTGGTTGTTTTGATAAAGAGGTTGTAGGTGTGGTGTTTCGAGTTTGAGTGTGAGTGTGTGGGTCTGATGAGTGTTTGTTTGTGGTCGAGACTAGTTAGAAGTGAGTCAAGTCTTGTGTTTGTTGAGTAAAGTTAAGTGTTATGTTTGGGTCCGTTTTGAGATGAGTCAAAAGGGTCGAGTCTGTTGTCGAGTCTAGAGCGAGTCCATCGCAATGTCTACTAGTCCATTATAATATGAAAATAATTTTACATCGCAATATTCATACTCTTCCATCGCAGTATTCAACAACACTTCCATCGCAATATTCAACAACACTTCCATCGCAATATTCACAACACTTCCATCGCAATATTCAAAAACTCACCATCGCAATATTCTATAACTCCATCGCAATGATTCAATCGGAAAGTGGACAGAGTTTCGTCGCAATGATCCTTAATCCCGTCGCAATCACGATCGCAATCACGATCGCAAAGTGAAATCGCAATCCACGTCGGAATAAGGCATCTGAATACTAGTGACCGCAAAGTAAAACCCTTGGTTATTGCCATCAATGTACAAACCTGGATGACTTACAATCAGAATACTGATCTGAAAAAAGAAACTTTCTTCGTAAACAGTTGTGGACCAAATATCCAAGCGCTTTAATATATTGGAAACGTCAACAGAAAAAAAAACAAGACCAAAAGATGATAGAGTTTTGACAGATTGGACAAAAAAAATAAAATTTACTATATAAAAAATAAGATAAAAGAAATAGTAAACAAAATTAAGATAAAAGCAATAGTAAACAAAATTAAGATAAAAGCAATAAAATAAAAAAATAAAAATAGAACTTGATGAAAAAAGTTGTGACAAGAAAATGAAGATAAAAACAGTTGTAAAAAAATTAATAGAACGAACAAGTTTTGTTATTTTGTAAAAAGATTTACCACTACATTCATTAAAATTGAAAATAAGAGATACGGGAAAGAAAAAATTGAGAAAGATGAAAAGATTTACCACCAAATCAATAGATAAAAACACGTAAATCTCAAGAATTAACCAAAGCTCTTGATACCAATTGTAGAATCATGTTTTCTTAGGATTTAGCAATGTATGATTTATCTAAAGAGATGATGGAAAAGGAAGAACTTAGAGAGAGAAAGAAGAGAGAGAAAGGAGAGAAAGAGAAGAATGGTTGATTAAGTGAATGTGTGTGAAATAACAAAGTGATCAACCCCTCCTAACATGCTAGGAGGGGGTATATATAGCCCACCCTACATGTGGGCTATATGGGCTATATTGGATCACGAGCCCAATATCATTGGAGTGACCGATCCTTTCTAAATACGTAAAAACGTATTTCCAACAATCTCCCCCAAAGGGAGGTCACTCCAAGTTACAATGTCCTAAATAGTCTATAGCTCGTGATCTATGCTAACAATGATGTGACCAAGACTTTCCTTGGAAAAAACGTATTTCCAACAGAATAGGATTGCTAGGTTTTTGAATAAGCCGATTCATGATTGGATCGAATAAAGATTGAGTCATGAAGAAAATGGTTATGGAGGTTGTGTGTTTTTTACCCGCCGCCTATGGTATAAAAAATCAAAAAAATAAAGTTTATAATAGTATATATAGCTGAGGTATGAAAACGCGACTTTTTTAAAGATTGCGTTTTCAGAAAACGTTTTTGAGCCAAAAGTGACAAACTTTAGGAAAGTTTTGAGATTTTTTTGGATAATCTAAAATTCTATTGGTTTAAAAATGTGACTGGGATATGACTGGATTAAAAGGTGTGGTTAGTGACAAAATTTAGGAAAGTTTTGAGATTTTTTTGGATAATCTAAAATTCTATTGGTTTAAAGATGTGACTGGGATATGACTGGATTAAAAGGTGTGGTTTCAAATTATATATATATATATATATATATATATATATATATATATATATATATATATATATATATATATATATATATATATATATATATATATATATATATATATATATATATATATATATATATATATATATATATATATATATATATATATATATATATACTAGTTTCGTAACCCGCCCAACGGGCGGGTATGGTTCATAAATCTTTATTAATGTATGTTTGTGGTTTAGTTTTTTTATATTATGTTATATTATTTTTATTAAATGATGGTTAAGATTTTTGTCACATAATTTGTTATGCATCTATCTCTCTAACATATGTCCTACATATACTTTCGTTGTCGATATGAACAATAGTTTCTAGTTTCGTAACCCGCTCTACGAACGGTATGGTTCGTAAATCTTTATTAAAGTATGTTTGTGTTTTAGTTTTTTTATTTGGTATTATATTTTATTTTATTTTATCATTTTTTTACTTTTTGATAAAATGACAGTTTTATCTTTAGATAATTAACTGAAATTTTATTAATAATAATTTTTGTTTAAATTTGATCAAACTTCATGTTATAATGAAAAAGAACTTGTCTTATAGCGGATTATATCAAAGTTGCATATAAACACATGGTCATCGTTCACTCTCACCCATAATTATGTATTTTTTTTTTAGAAAATTCAAATATTTCGGATAATTTTGGTCAACCCGAAAACCAAACCAAGTTCAAATTCGATTTTCGGTTTGGTTTAGTTGTAATCTAGTTCATTTCAGTTCGGTTTTCAGGTTGACCGAGAAAAAAATTAACCGAATAACCCGAACCAAATAAACTGAACAACCCGAGAACCGAACAGAAGGACACTCCTAGTTTAGAGAATTAAATGTTAAGTGAAAAAAAGCATATCCATTAGCAAGTTCCTGCAATGTTATACCAAAAGACCATATATCAGCCTTGGATGAATTTTAAATCAGAAAAATGTTATAGGATCTACGCAGTACTTTACTTTCATACTTCCATCATCACGCATGGGTTTTTCAATTCATTTGATCATTCGTACAATGATGCTCAACGTTTTGATGCTAATATCATTAAATTCTTCTTCCGAGACCTTGTTAGATAGTTTACAAAGTTGAAAAAAAGTAAAGAATATATAATACAATTCTATGCAAAATTATTTGATAACGTAGTAACCCTCTTCCATTCCCAACATTTTATATTCAAGTTCTTTCTGTTTGTATATTACACATACGAATGATAACTTTGACTACAAATCTTTTGGGACATAGTACTTACGACATCGATAAGCATTTGAAGTTCTGACCAAGTTATCGCAGACCAACTTTCAAAATAGGAAACTGTTATATAGTACTTATAGTTATAGTATTGAAAACTCAAACAAACTCAAGTACAAAAATAGTTAACAGATCAAAGTTCAAAAACTGACTGATATATGGCACAGTTAACCATATTTGCATCTGTGCACCGGTAATGGTGGTTTAAAAAGTAGGATTTGAACCTCCACCAAATTTGCCACCATATAAAGATTCGGTAATGTGTCCTTGGTGCGACATTGGGGCTGATAAGTAATAACCAAGTTCTTCAAGTCTTGCGCATGAGGTGCCTTTTGTTTCCAGAATTTCATGTCCTGTGTGTAGTGGCAGGCGTGACCAGGACAATGACAAATTTCGTATGCACTGAAATACATAATAATTTAATAAGATATAAGCACAATATGATGTATGAACCGATGGGGTAATTGGCGAATTGTATACCCTAAACACAGAGGCGGAATATATTTTCGTCTCTAACAAAATACAAAATAAAAGCGTATGAGTAAAGCTTTATACACCATCAAATGCGCAGTTTTAAGTTCATCTTAATTGCGTAAATGCGTAATACTGACGAAACGCCTTCATGATTACTGGTAATCCATTTTGGATGTTACCTTAAACATACAGCCTAAGAGCAGTTTCTAAGAAGACTATGGGAACAAAAAATGTACAAATACAAGTTGCAAACTCACTTTCTCGACTCATTCCAAAAGTTACCCGTGTTTAGAAGATTATATGTACATAGTAGGTGTTTTTCAAAATTATCAAGTTCCTCTATCACCTAAAATTAAGAACTGAATCCATGACTAAGACGTAGAACAGGTTAATCCCCAAAATCATTTAAATTGATGGCATTAGGATAATCACAAAGAACAAAAACTGATTGGGAATAACCACATACTTGAACTTGCCAAAAAACAAAAGATATTTTTTTCGTTCATACATGTGAGAATCTAACATCTTATTCGCAAAAAGGGTCAATACAAATGAATGAAAATCCACCTTATAACTAAAATGAGATTCAAACACCCCTAAAAAAGATCCAGTATACACTTAAAACTGTTGTCTGGAATCAACAAGTCACAAAACCAAAGTCGGTTAAATTAATGCTGAAATATTGTGCGGAATTATGTCCACAAAACTTACAATGCGTTCTTGGATATAGTCACATCTTCATGAGTGTATGATATATCCATGAAAAAATATTACCAGATTATGTTTATATGCACAATAGGCTTCCTGGATATTGTAAGAATTTGATAGCTCGTGCAGTCGATTGCTCTCCAAGTTAATTGCTCCTGAAACTGGTGCTTCTTTTTTTGTATCAACGAAACAGAACTTAGTAAATGAGTAACAAATTTATGTGTACAGACATTTAATGAAACTTTTAAGAGAGTTAAAACCTGGAGTAGGACCAATTGCACACGTGCAGGACTTGACTATGTTGCTGTTTGTGCTACTAATTGAAACAATTCACCATCTTCAAAATTCCATGCATGAAGAAATTAGTCACAATCACCTACACCAGTTGACGGGCTAAGAAGGATTGGACATATTGATATACTGATTTCACTCTTACGGCTTATGCAAATACTAATATCAGTGGGCAGATGAAGTGGTTTCTTGATTTAGTCCAATGACCTATTAGATATTAGGGAAAGCTCGGTGGTCAAGGTATATTTGTTAGAATGGCTTACTCTGAATTAGGTAAGCATCTTAATATATATATGCTTTTTTAATATTTATTTTATAGAAATATGCTTTCATGGTTATGCCATTTTAGAACTTGAACCTTGTGGGATTTGTTTTCTTATAGGCATGACCGACTTCAGTAAATACATTGGCAGCTGCATGTTTGTTATCCAACTGCAAAAATAAAAATATAAACGATAAAGAAATCTGGTAAACGAAAGAGGTTGTTGCTCATTGATTTCAGAAAAGATTCACATGTGGAATGTGTTTATTCATTTTTCCACAATATTACCTGAAGCTTTGTTTCAAGTCCCTTTTTCTCTTCTTCAAACTCTCTGTTCTACAATTCACAAATACAAAACAACAATGGAAACATTAAGCATAAGACCAAATAAATGAAAAATCAAAACGAAAAAATTGTTGCATTATCCATTCACACATCTAAAATAAAGAAATGGAAGGACATCACATTATAAGGAAAGTTAAAAATACTCATAAAGGAAAGTGGAAACAAGGAGGTGAAACTACATGTTCATTACTTGAATTCCAGCCCGCACAGTGCAAAATTCGACTTAACATCTTTACAATCACACAAATGTCCTTTACTTTTATCCATCGATTATATGAAACTGTGAATGCACAATCCACTATGTGTCCTGAAATGAGTTGTTGCAAGTCTGCAACAGAAAAAAGAAAACTAAGTTAAAAGCTACACCAAATAAATTAGTTTTCAATAAAAGGTATATAGAGAAAAGCAATAATTTTAAGTGGTCTAACATACATCTTTCTTTCCTCAGCGGCAACGCTTATTTTGCCTCTGTTACTGCATTTCTCTTTCGTGTTCGTTTAAAAGATGCATATTTGTTTTCGGCATTAGCCATTAGTTCAACTCTCAATGTGGGTCCAATTACCTTTTTCATTCATAAATAGCTATGTTGCGGATGTCTTTCATGTTCTTTCTCATATCCACGACACCTGAAAATCACAACTGGAATCAGATATCAATCGTTCCTAGTCGTCTAATTGAACACCGCAATGTCTTTTAAAACTGTAATCAGAGAACATAAAAATGATTATTTCCTAAGACTTTCCAAATAGGCTTACCCAATTATGTCTCGGATATCGTTTTCTTTTCAATCATCTCAACCCTTGGGTCTTTAAGGTCGGCAATCTTCGGATTCCTTTGTTATGTGGGGGAATTTGTCTGATTTTTGTTCTAAGCTACTATTCAATCCTGCCCCATTCCGTAATAATCTTGGATAATAGCCCTACCTCGATACATAAGGTCGCCGAAAATGATGGATTGGTTGATCTGCAACTGTAAATAAGACATCAAATAAATGAAATTTGTAGACAGAATATAATGAAGAGAAAGATGTTCAAACGGCAATCTTCGGCTTCCTTCGTTATATGGAGGAATTTTTCTGATTTTAGTTCTAAGCTCCTGTTCAATCCTGCCCAATTCCATAATATTCTTGGCTAATAGCCCTACCTCCGCCACACACATTATCTAAAACAGTACATAGTACCACACATACCACTTTGGTGGTGACCTGGTAGCAGGAGGTCTTACCTTGATAAAGACGTGAAAATGGCCAAACCGATATGACATATGATTCGAATAGAATTCAGTAAAATACATCGATTATTGATACCACCTTTATCCAAGTGATAAGACTCTCTCACCTGACACATAGTGAAACATAGGAAGCAAAATAATTAGAGAAGTTGCAGATTCGATAATGTAAAACCTAACATAATAGAAACAGCCAAAAGTTACATGGATTTAATATTTTAAAACCTACCAATAGCAGCTGTTACTAATCACATTTGGTGACTTTAAATTGTCCATCTAGGTCAGTAGAGCCATGTTTCATTGAGTTATTAGTTTCGCACATGCTATGAGGGCCAAATCTCAATAGATCCAAGAGTTGTTATATGACTGACCCAAAGAATGATCAGCTAAAAGCATATTTAAAGGGTGTTTGAGATTGCGTATGAAAGTGCTTGTGTGCTTTAAGCTGTTTTAACTGTATGATGAAAATTCATATCTACTATTTTGGTGTAAATAAGCACTTACAAAGCAATCCCAAACGAACTGCATAATACAAACAATTTATTTTTTCATACGTCTACTAAAAGAACTGGAAGTCTAAGATAACGCACGATATAAATCAGGGTGATAAAGTAGCTCTTTCGCTTGCCACATTCAAAAATCAGGGTCAGCTTTTTGAAGATGTCATCATTGGTTAAGAACTTTAAAAGGATGCATCCTGTGAAAATTAACCATTCCTTTTAGTATTAATAAGAGTTTCTCTGATATTAGGTCATCAAGAATCCTATAAAACCATGACTATCTGCATCTTAGAAACTGTCACCATTATCTTAGAAACTGTTACCATTAAAAACATTGTCATTAACACTTTAGCAAGTAACAAATTAGGCATGGTGAAAGCGGCAACATGCTTAAAACAATATGCAAATCCCCATTGTGGCTTAAAAGTAATAAAGGAACCTCTCTGTTTCACTTAATCTGCAAGAAAGATGAAAATTTTGTTTCAAGAGTCGCATAGTGAATATAATACAGTTGGAACATAAGCACAGAGTACTAAAATTTACACATACACAGTTTTCTAATCATTATGTTTCTAAAAGAAGACGTACCTTTTTTAACATGATTCATTAACCTACAAAAACAATAAAAAAACAAAAAAACAAAAAAACAAAAAAACAAAAAAACCCCAGTTTCATTATGCATACATAATCTAAAAAAAAATAATGAATCATATAATTAGGTTTATTCAGGCAAACAAAACGAATAAGATTAAGGTTGTGAGAAGATGCATACAGGAGCATTAATTAGTGTTTTGATAAAAAGAAAGGAGATTAATACGTGAATGAGATTAGTACGCGTATAACAGTATGGATTTCTAAAAAAAATCTGTTATATTTTAGGATCCGAATATTGTGTTTGGTAATTATCGTATAGCCAATCTCATAGGATATATAATATGATATAAATCTGTATATTAGGAAGATAAAAAATCTTAGATATATTTAGAGCCGAATATTTGTATTACCTAAATAAACATGTATCCAATAAGAAAACGCCATGTAGGATATGACATGGCGCCTTTTATTTTCTTATGTCAAACTTAGCCCCATATATATATTATAGATATAGTGTAACTTTATTTACAGAACCCATTGACAGAACTTACAGAACTCTTGTTTTTGAAGGCAAACATGTATGTTTGAGGAGTACATGTATGTTTTTAGAGAATATTTGTATTCGTGAAGCATGTTTGAGGAGTACATGTATGTTCATATTGTATATATATATATATATACATATATATATATATATATATATATTATATATATATATATATATATATATATATATATATATATATATATATATATATATATATATATATATATATATATATATATATATATATATTATATATATATATATATATATATATATATATATATATATATATATATATATATATATATATATATATATATAATATATATATATATATATATATATATATATATATATATATATATATATATATATATATATATATATATATATATATATATATATATATATATATATATGTATATATATATATATATATACATATATATATATATATATATATATATATATATATATATGTATATATATATATACAAATATATATATATATATATGTATATATATATATATATATATATATATATATATGTATATATATATATATGTATATATATATATATATATATATATATATATATATATATGTATATATATATATATATATATATATATATATATATATATATATATATATATATATATATATATATATATATATATATATATATATATATATATATATATATATATATATATATATATATATATATATATATATATATATATATATATATATATATATATATATATATATATATATATATATATATATACATATACATATATATATATATATATATACATATATATATATACATATATATATATATATATATATATATATATATATATATATATATATATATATATATATATATATATATATATATATATATATATATATATATATATATATATATATATATATATATATATATATATATATATATATATATATATATATATATATATGTAGAATCTAGAAGGGGGGAGGGGTTGAATAGTTTCTTAAATTTACTTGTTAAAGGTTGGTTTTAAAAATCCTTTTTCAAAAACTTAAGCTTGAGTATTTATGTGAAACCTTCTTATACACAATATAAACAAGGTATAGTGTAACTAAACTAATAATCACAAGTATAAAGAATAATGAATGTAAAGAGATGAGGGAAGGAAAGATCAAACCAAACACCAAGGATTTATAGTGGTTCGGCAACGAAGCTCACTCCTCGTTCCTACTCCACTCCTCTAGTACTCCTTACTCGAGAGTTCACTAATCAACAAGATCCTTAAGGTAGAGAAACCGTACACAACGCCGCTTAACCAATTTTCGACTCTAAGCTAAAAGTCGAGCCCTAATCTTAGCTAGGACCAATCTACACCAATATACTTTGAGGACTAAGTATTAACCTTAATACATACACAACTTCCAAATAGACACAACTACTTGGATCTTCACAATAATGACACAACAATGAATAAATAAGTTTATATCTTCAATGGATGTTTGAGGTAGACACAACACTTCAAGAATGATAGTGTTCTTCTCTTTGCACTTTGAGAGGAAAAGATGAGAGGAGAAAGATTCACTTCTAAACAAGTAGTAATAAAACAAATGATCAAGGATTTGAGTGATTTAAGAAGTATGAAAGAATCTGGAAATGTATGTGCAAAAGAGGTGGATTGAAAGTCTGAGAATGGTCCACTATTTATAAGACGAACATCCAACGGCTATATCTGCCCGCGGTTCCTTATTGGAGCCCGCGGTTCCTTATTGATAAGGAACCGCCATAGGCACTAAGGAACCGCCGGTGTAGAGTCCGCTCCCTTTTGTCTTTTAGTGGATTGGTTCGAATCTGGGGATTAAAATATCCTGAAAGGATATTCCAAACCAAGATAGAATATGCCATTTTCAAATTTCAAATTTACAAATAATTAATTTAATAAAACATTTTCTTAAAAAGAAAGTTTAATAATAAAACTTTGTCACACGTAATAAAAAGTGAGTTTTAAGAAAAGATTAAATCCTTGATCACTTAATTAGGATAATTACTTGTTTGTTCATACCTTAAGTGATAATGGTTGAAATGAAAAATACTTGAACTCAAGAATTCGTTTTTCATTGTTTTCGTAAATGCTTGTTTTTACATATTGTCGTAATCAAAACAAAGTGAGAGCGAAAAATGCAAGTAACGTTATTAGGCATCATTGCATTAACAATCTCCCCTTTTTTGATTCCATCAACCCATAAACTCAATCATCTAATAAAACAAGATTTTCGAAGACGAGTTTATCATTTCTCCCCCTTTGTCAAAGCAAAAAGGTTGCAAAAGTCTTTGAAGAAGAAAAGAACCGGACTTTGCAAATGCTCCACCTTAGTGCTTACTCCCCTTGCTTGGGGCACCAAGGAATCGATATATGGTGACAAGCTACATAGAAGGGTTAGTAGTAGAGAAGAGACACCCAACAAGATATAGCAAAGGTCACAAAAAAATAAGAAACAAAAGATCCAAGATAAGTCATGTTAAAAGAAAACATGATAAAAGATACAAGGAAATAAATCATACACAGATGTATGAGACACAAACACAAGCCAAAAGAAAAAGCATAGATCTAATCATAGTTAAACTAGAACCCTAAGATTTGCTTGAACTAGATGTCTTGAAGATAAGCAACCAATGCTTAGATAAAAGACAAGGTAGTGGCAGAAGGAGGTGGTGGTGGCTTGGTAGAGATCTCATAGTTATAGTAAAGAGGAGGTTTAACTAAGAGACTCTTGATGCAATTCAACTCTTCATAGATATGAGCCATAGCAAGATGTTGATATTGAAAACATTGACAATATGTTCCATGATGCATGACATTATCATGGGAAGGAGGTAGAACACTAAAGGCTAGTGGTGGAAGATAAGAAGTTCCACAATCAACATTCTTAGAAGGCGAAGATATGTGATTTTGAGTGTTCTTGGGTGAATTGAGGTTGAAAGCAATTGGAGAGAATGGAGGAGAATCAAAGCTTTAATTTGGGGAATAAGACATTTTGATTTGAGAAAGAATGCAAAATGCTTATGGTTAAATAGAGAAAGCACAAGATAATTTGGGGGTGGTCAAAGGGTTGAAACAAAGATTCCAAAAAGTGTTGGAACAAATTTGGAGTTTCAGGAATACCATAAAAGTCGAGTACTGGGCACATTTCCTTACCTCAGCCGGCGGTTCCTTATCACTGGAGATGATTTTTCCCCACTTAAACTTCAATATACCATATCATGAACACATATGAACGCATGTCTCCCATAACCCCTCGATCATGGGTCGTAGTTGAAGCCAATTTAATGTTAGGGAGAAAATCCTATTTTTCTAGTCTAACTAATCATGGGGATATGCTAAGAAGCAAAGATAGACAAAGAAAACACACAAGAGCTCACCAAACAAGGTTTAGGCCAAAATACATGAATTTTTAATAAAATCAATGTAGGAGGTGTGTAGAACTAGAAACAAGGTCATGACACAATGATTCTCCATAGTTCTCTTTTGTTCTTGCTATATTTGAGAGACCTATACATATGAATTATGTAAGCTCATTATGAATAGCAAGAATCTATGAAAAACGTTTTTAGATTGACTTAACAATGCAAAAACATTTCTCGACCATTTTCAAAAGAACTTTGAGAATTTTGAAAAAGGGAAGAGAAGTTTTCCAAAAAGAGTTTATTATACTCAAAAGCTCAAAGAAAGAAAAGACCCAAAAGATAAAAGATAATTGACAAATAAGACTACACAATTAAGGAATATGTTCCATTAAACCTAGACCTAGACGCAAGTAATTAAAAGGTTCCTCTTAAGTGGCTAAGTGAATATATCGGCTAAGTTTTCTACCGAGGGTACCTTCTCTATCGAAATGTTCCCCTTTTGAACATTATCCCTAAGAAAATGGTGGCGAATCTCTATGTGCTTAGTTCGCGAATGTTGCACGGGATTCTTGCTAAGGTCTATTACACCCTTGTTGTCGCACATGATGGGAACATCATCAAGAAAAATCCCGTAATCAACAAGCGCTTACTTCATCCATAGAGCTTGTTGACAAGCTTTACCGGCACACACATACCCGGCTTCCGTGGTGGATATAGCAAGAACGATTTGTTTCTTAGAGAACCAAGAAGTTAAACAACAACCCATGAAGGTACAAACTCTAATAGTGCTTTTCCGGTCCACATAGTCTCCCGCATGATCCGAGTCCGCGTAAACAATGGTTTCTACGCCGGTCCCTTTAGGATACTGATGTGTCGTGGAATGTATGTTAATTAGATACGTTATAGAGTAAACTTAGAAAATTACATTTAGGAAAAAGTAATAGACTAAAATTTACCAAAGACAGATTTAATTAAACATGTTGATAAACCAAGTTCGTTGTACACGAAGCTCGAGTGAATTTGAGACGTTTTGTTTCAATTTGGACAATCGATTTCAATTGATTTTCGGTTTTTAATCTAAAATTACTCCTACAAATTTTAAACCTAAAGTGCATGAATCGTAAACCCGAATTAATTCTAAAAGACGAAATTTAAATCTACACATTTATTTAAAACATTAATAAAATTTATATTTAGACTAATTAATCCAAACTAATTTGATTAAGAAATAATTTTAGAAGTAATTATATTAAAAACTATTTAATTTAATTTAAACTAATAAATTGTGAAAAGAATTTAACAAACTATTTAATTAAAAGTTACTTCACTTTTCTGTTTATCAAATCGTTTAAAACCAACAAAGTAATAAAAACGTTTTACTAAAGTGACAGTTCGAAAACTAACAAACGTTTAATAATAACTAAAAGCAATATTAAACAAACTGAGCTCATAGCTCAGTTGGTAAGACGTTGGACAGTTGAACTAAAGGTCTCGAGGTCGAGTCCCATGAGTGGCATATTTTTGTGGTTATTAATTTTGGACAGATTAAATGTAACCAAAGTCGCAGTAATGACTTTTTGCACAATAAAAGGGACTGATAGGAAATCAGTCATAAGCAATCAGCTCAGTTGAGTCTGATTGCGTTTGGAAATCAACAAATCACACAATATAAGCTAAACAGCACAACTTTCAGCAAACATTTAATACCAGCAAAGTGAAAACTTGTATCAGCAAAATAAGAACAAGTAAAAATCTTATAATCTATTCGACTGATAGTAGCAACAAGGTACGCAGCAAACAAACATAAAAGAACATGAATCATGCAGAAGAAAAAAAACAAGAGGTACTACAGATCTAGACCCTATTAGCAACAAGCATTCAGCAAGATAACTAACATAAAACCTAAATCACTAGGGCTGCAGCAGTTCATAAAACCCAACAGCCTTAAACACACAGATAGACTAAAAAAACACAAACCCCAAACAACCCCTTAGAAACAAGCTAATGCAAGCAGATTCAGCAAATTATAAACTCAAACCTAACAAATCTAATATCAATCTTCTTCATACTAAACACAAATCACAGCAGGTTCAAATCACAAATACTCAGGCAAACTTAATAAAATCAAGCTACATTAGAATCTGATAAATCAGTTTAATATCAAAACTAAAACAGGCTAGGAGATACTCAGTTATATTAGCAATCTCAGACAATCAGCAATCAAACAGAATACGAGGTTTACCTAAACATACAGATAATATAGCTACTGATATCAAGCAGATTAAAATCAGTTAAACTAAAATCATGAATAGTTAACAAATAGCATAACAGACTTAATAAACCATCACAAACCTTCATCAATTAACAGATAAATCAAGCTAACTTAAAATAAAATGAGTTCTTACCTTAATGAAGAAAACCTTTGGGAAGAAGAGCAGCGCTAAGCTGTCTTATCTAAACCGAATCAACACCATCTACTGATTTTCGAACCTTAACTACTCGAACCACCATGGTTTATACCAGAAAACATCACGCCATCGTTCATAGCTCAAACCAAAAGTCAATGAACAATTAACTTTTCCAGTGGGGAAAAGTTTTTATCCCAAACTTACTTTAGTTATTTAATAAAAGCTATTAAATTAGCTTTATCAAATAACTTTCCAAATTATAATATCAAAAATTCGACAGTAAGATTAATTATAAGAAATTAAACAGTAATAAATTCAAGAACAATATAAATCAAAGCAAACTTTTATTAATTCACTGAAAGATCATTACAAAACTGTAAAATAAATACAATTTACCTACATCTATTTTAACATTATAACCCTAAAGTAAAAAATGGAATGGATGAGTACAGAGATATTTGGGGGTTTTATAGCCAAACCCCCAAGGCCCTTGGTGGAGTCTGTTGAGCAGAATCTTTGATCTTGGCCCTTCAATTCATCATTCTCTTTCTTTTCTTTTGATCTACGGCTGATAAATGCACACTAGCACACGGATCGCCAACGTGGCAATCAAGTGTGCTAGCTGTGCTTCTTTGAAGCTTAGGTGTATCCTTTTGATTGGATGAGTGAGGGAAAATGAGCTGTTTTGGCCAATCACAGGCTAGAAGAATCGCCACGTCACACTGGTATCTCCATCTTCTTAGTCCGAAAAAGATGGGAATTAATTAGAGGGCGTGTTAACCACGCGCTCATAATTAATAAAAGCCCCAATTTTGATTGATAAACTAGGGTTTGGAGTGAGATATGTGTTGCCTGGTTATTTTTGTTTAAGTGAGAGAGGCTGTAACATAGATAATAACGAGGATGTGTGGGTAAATATGTGAGTAAATGGTGAGTCTGGTCATGGTGAAGTGAGAGAGAAGATAGGCATAGGTTGTAATGAAAATAATAATCGTGTGTGAGTTTAATAAAGGTTAAATGGTGTGAGTGTAGTTGACCTAAAAACGTTTTATTTGCTTTCAATTCATAATGGGTTTTAAGGCCCATTAACTTTTCGTTTCATAAATCCTTTGCCAAAATAAATTGGACTTTTGGCCCAATTTTGCCTCATCCATTTTATTCAATATAGATCTTGGGCCTTTAATGGGGTTGGTTACAAAGAGTGATAAGTTTAGATCCCTTTTTGGGCTTTTGAGCCCAATAACCAAGAGTGGGGCCCACAAAGTCAAAATAATCTTCAATAAGTTAAATATACTAAAAACGAGCTTGTAATTGGCTTTGTTGATCTTTTCTTCAAACTCGTGCCGATTTTGCCGGTTTTCGTGAACTTGGTACCTACACACATTAAACAACAAACAAAAGATTACAAGGCCATGTTAATACATTTTATGCATTTATTAATTGTTTATTGATATAATTGATATGAGTAAAATCACTCAAATCAAACTCCCCCTTGCTAAGCAATTGCCGTGTCCTCACGCAATTATAAAATTAAACTACTAACTATACTTTTATTCAACTCTTGACATTTTATTTTCTCAAAGACATAATGTATTGCTTTCATTATTAGAAAAATAACTTTTAGGATCATAAAACTCAAATAGATTCATCGTCCTCGACTTTTCACTTTTCCATGCCAAGTTTAAAAGCAAGATCATTGTCAATCATAAGACCTAAAATTAGAACAACCCATACAAGTAAATTTGTGTTAAACTCAATCTCCTTTTATTCCTAATTGTATCTCTAGATTTTATTTGTCATTCACCCAAAGGCTCATTTGACTTATTTGATATTTATTAATCTAAAAATGAAGGCAAGAACGGTGTAAACTCAACACTCAAAACCTAACCTCGACTTCAAAAACCGTTGTCACTAAAGAAAGCCCACATCAAGGATAACTTAACACGATTTGAGGGATAAATCCCCGGACCCGAAATTTGGCTAATAGGTCTACTTAAAAGAAACAATAAATCCTCCAAAGTCAATTATGACCTTATTAATGGAGTTAGCAACAATTACATCATATCACCTTGTGGATCTTTAAGATGCAATTGTGCTCCTTATTTAAAATTAATACAAGGTTTTGCCAAGTATAAAAATTAAGTTCGTTGAATTGTGTCTATTCGAATTGATTACTGGTTTAAGTGCGACTCAGCTGTCTTTTGGTGGAAAAGAATATTTTTTGGTTTTTGTTGTAAAATAAATGTGCAAGACATTTAAAGTAAATGGTGCAAAATTAAAACTTTAAAAGGTAATTAATTAAATGACAAAAATTAAAGCTCCACGAAAAGTAAATTTAACAATGTAAATAAAAATGCGAACTTGAAATTGAAAACTAAAACAAGACGAGTTAAAATAATGCTAAGTAAAAAGGCGGGAAAAAAAAATGCTTGAAAATAAACAGAGGATAAACAAAACCTGAGTCGGAATCCAAAATACTATCACTATCCGGAATACCCAACAAGCTGCTTATCCGGAATATATAAATCTTACCCTTATCCGGAATACCAATTGTATCTCTTATCCGGAATACCAATTGTATCTCTTATCTGGAATCCTAATCCTAACACTTATCCGGAATATAAGATCCAGGGCTTATCCGGAATGTAGAACTAGCCACTATCCGGAATTCGAGTTCCTACTTATCCGAAATGAGTGTTTCGTATGCTTATCCGGAATCTGAGTACTATTAGTTATCCAGAATCCACCAAATACCTACTATCCTGAATCCATGTTATGACTACTATCCGGACTTTGTGACAAGGAGCTTATCCGGAATAAACAATAGGCTCTTATCCGGAATTTAGTTTAAATCCATTATTCGGAATGTTGGATTGCTGGCTATACGGAATGCAAGGGTTTTAGATAACCCGGATAAGAAACATAATGCAAACAAAACTAAAAATAAGCTAGAATCTAATAAGCACTTATCTAAAAACTCAACCAAAATACTTTTAAGAAAAAGCTATTAAGCCAAAATTTAAAAACTTTTAAAAACACTAAATAATAAAAATATTTAAAATCAACTTTTATAAAATAACTTTTAAAAACACTTAACTAAATTTAATAAAAACACAATAAGCTATAAAATCAATAAGCTAACACAATCATAAACATAAAAACATAACAAATGATCAAATAAGCATGACAATAAGAACATAAACATAAAGATTAAATCAAAACAAGAAAGGTAGAATGAGAGATTAATTAAAAACTTGATTAAAAATAATATTCAACGATTAAAAGTAAAAGCAAGAATTAAAGAGCTTACAAATTAAAGGTGCAAGACAAGGAAATTAAATGACAATTAAGTAAATGACATGAAATTAAATGTGGAAGAACTATTTTGTCATGATAGTCAACACCTCCTAATGTGTCATTAGGAGGGTATTTATAGGTGATTAGGGAGGTTAGCATGTGTTGCTCCTTTCTTTCTTCTCTCGTCTTTTCGTCTTCTAAATTCTTCGACTTTTTCGACTTTGTCTCGGGATTAATTGAACTCGTCTTATAATTTATTTATTTATTAAACTTGAGTTCTTTGACTTCATTAAACTTCCGTCTATAGACTTTTTCTTCGATAAATCTTCAGAATAGGCCTTGGACTTCCCTTCTTTTTTCACTCTTGATCTGTTGACTTCGTCTTTTGTCTTTTTCTTCGATTAAAGCCCGTAAAAGCCCATGTTTTCTTCCCTTTTCACATTTTGATCCTAAATCAAAACAAAAACACAAACCACGCATAATTTGACATTTACGACATAAAATACACGTTTTAGCTTGGTTATTATTATAATTAAGTGGTAAAAGGATAAGTGTTTTCACACTTATTAAATCCCCTACACTTGACCATTGCAATGTCCTCATGTAATGCATTAATTACAAAGCAAGTTTTACATTTTTCATCATAATCAATCCATCCTGGCCTTTATTAAAGAGATAGAAAATTACAAAATATTTAAAGGAAGAAAACAAGTAAAGAAATCAAAGACTTACCTTCGGGTTTTGAAATGTCATAAATGATTATCACCCTCAAGTTTCATGTTCCCCATACCAAGCTTAAAAATGAGATCATTGTTATTATAAGTTAGCAAACTAACACAAACTCATGTGGACCAATTATTCACTTAGACTCCCTTATTCCTAGGTGTATCTCTTATATTTTATTGTTGTCTTGAATGATCATGAGGATGCATTGTTGACTTATTTCGATAGTTATTTAAGCTGAAAATAAAGTGGGACGATTTAATCAATAGTTAGCTAAAGGACAAAATCTTTTAAAACTACTTATCGGGACCTCATAAAGTTCATATCTTGGCATAAATCGCTTCACGATTTGAGACCTTTCTCGGACCGATATTTGGCATTGACTTCATACTTCAAATCTTGAGAGACGTTCATGAAATAATGGTCTTCTCTTCATAATAGGAATTTCTTCACTTGAACTCTTTGAGAGATTCTTCATATTTGGACCACGACTTCTTCATTTTTCTCCAATCTTTATTTGGGATTTTGATATACAATGATCCGCCTCCTTTTAGGACTTAGATCTATTTATCCTCATACCTTGTTAGGGCCTTTTTGGATAGACTTCTCCATGATCTTTAGAGGAGTATTTGCTTTTCACCGTGTGTCTCAATCCTTTATATTGATTTTTGATAAATGATTCTTCACATCACTTGGGATCTTTAGCAACAAAATGTAGCCCTCATGCCTTGTTAGGGCCTTTTCGGACTCGCCAATCTTCGCATCCCGCTTCAATAAGTTATGCCTTGGATATGAACTCTAATCAATACCAAGCAACTTTTAAACGATCTTGTGCTAGAAGCTAAGTAACTTTTCAAATCGTACAACCTTACTTATTGCAATTAAATTTATTAGCAAGCGATGGGAGAAAAAGCTTATAATCAACTCACATAAATTCATGAAAGAATACCAAACTTATAATGGACTTTATCATCTCTCGTTCTCCACAATTTAAAATCTCAAGGAATGAGACTCGTGGATGCTTAGCCAATTAAATCAAAGTTTTGGGTTTTCAAGTCGTCTATAGGATCTTACAAACTCTTAGACTTTTTCAAGTTTAGAATTCGTATTTTAAAGTTCCCTTGATAAACGACTTTCTAGGATCAATCATAGGAACTTGCGAAAAGTTCTCGTTCTTAACCCGTAAGAGTTAAGACTTTCGCGTTTTAAAGTTTCCTATATAAAAGCCTAGCAAAACTTGACTTAAACACGTTAAAGATACTAGCTAGAGTAAACTTGGATAAGTAAACTCGGGTTGAGTCAAAAGATTCACAACGTTTAAAAATTAAAACCACTTTATTAAAAATTTATTCTAGCAAAGAAAGAAAATAACTATACAAAGGTAAATACAACTAGGCCAAAATAGATCAAAAATTTTGAAAAATGTCGAAAAAAATCGATTTTTCAGTTAAAATAAGGACAAATACAAGGAAAAGCCCACTTAACTTCGATAGAAGGTCCCCCCTACACTTAATATAAACATTGTCCTTAATGTTTAAGCATGTGGAAGTAACGTCCCCTACACTTAGGACATTGTGCAATTTGTTTAAATCTTGCTAAGGAAAGAGACAACTAGAGTGATTCTTATTTTAATATTGAAGAATATAAAATAGAGACTCAAAAGAGTTTAGGATAGAACCGAGAAGACAGGAACACGGAATCACGGGTTGTCAAAAGTCATCAAGAATGGATCTTTGATAGCTCGAATCCCTGAACATGATAAGAAAGAAAACAACAAACACATACTAGGGTCTCCCCCTACACTTATTATAAAATAGAATAAAAGGATAGATACTGCGGGTTGCCTCCCGAGAAGCGCTTGTTTTTGATAACCGAGTCGTGAGCCTGACTCGACCTTGATTAGCATAGGAAGAAGCTTAAAACACATCCACCGGGATCAAATACATGGTTTTCATCCATCAAGTAGCACAAGCTTAAGGTGAACAAGGCAAGCCAAAGAAGAGTAGGCAAGGTTCCCTTAAGCAGTTGTTGAGCACGGTGGTAGCCAGTGTGATGAGGTGCAAGCATATCTCCATAAGTTCCAAAAATATTTCCTTTTATTTCATCAGATGGATACTGAGATGGCTTAGAAATTGCAATACCGGGATCGAACACCTTTTCCTTTAGGGGAAAATAACACTCATGCTCAGTAGACCTTGAAGAAGATCCGCTCATAAATCGCACAACCTCATCCTCAGAAGGTGGATAAAGAGGTGTCAAGACATAGGTACTACGGATATCGGTGTCTTCCGGCTTCTTCTCCTTTGAAACGAGTTTCTTCATATCCAAAGGAGGATAAAGAGCGTCATCAAAGTCCAAAGGAGGAGAATCGTTCTCATTTGGGAAGTAAGTGTTGAGAAAAGAAGCAAAATCTTCCTCAAATGAGTAGTCATCCAAAGTAGGATCAAGCATTCTTGTTGGAGGATCTTCATCAAAATTAGGAACAAGGTCATCATGTGAAGAATCACTCGAAAGAGTATCGAAATCATCAAAGTCATCATAAGTTGGCATGTCTTTATACTCAGAAGAAAAATCATCAGAATCATCCATGTCAGAACTAGAATCATCATCATAGTCATCATAAATTGGTGGAGACTCATGAATTGGTGGAGGATCAAAATTGGAGAGAGAATCATCCGCATCATCTTGGAAAAGTGGATTATCGTAGCAAGAATCGAAAAGAGGATTGTTGTAGACGACAAAATCATCAAGCACATTAATCATATTCGCCGATTGTCTTCCATTGGGTTTGGTTATGATCTTCCCCATTTTAAAACTTGTGCCTCATTACCGACCCTTAAGATTAGCTCACCTTCGGCAACATCGACTAAAGCTTTTCCGGTTCTCAAGAATGGCCGACCAAGTATTAACGGAATACGAGGGTCCATTTCATAATCAACAACAGCAAAGTCGACCGGAAAAGTGAAGGTACCAACTTTAACAAACACATCTTCGGCAATACCAACAGGGTAAGCGAGAGTGCGATTTTCTAGCTTAAGAGTCATCTTTGTTGGTGTAAGGTCAGGTAATGATAACTTTTTCCAAACACTTAAAGGCATCAGATTTATACTTGCCCCGAGATCAGCTAAGGTAGTAAATTCTTCGGTTTGGTTAAAAGTACATGGTAGCACAAAACGACCGGGATCTCCAAGTTTTTCCGGAAGTTCTTTAAGAAGGACTGCAGAACAGTTTTCATTCAATGGAGTATTAACAAACTCAACCATCTTCTCCTGCTTATTAAGAAATTCCTTAAACATCTTAACAAATTTAGGCATTTGCGCTAGAGCTTTAACAAGGCTAAAGGTGATGGTCACTCCTGAAATCTTCTTCAAAAAGTTTGACACTTGAATATCATCCTTGGTGAGCAATTGGCACTTGTCTAAGCGAAAAGGATAAGGGATGTTGGGTTTAGGTGGTGTAGGTGTAGCAGGTAAAGGTTGAGATGTTGAAGGTTTAAAGGTGGAAGGTGGGGTTGGTGAAGGGTGTTTCTTGGGAACTACTTCAGTAAGAGGTGGAGACGGTAATGGAGAACTAATACTAGGCCTGGGAGTAGGAGGGATACATGGTGGTGGATGAGGTGTAGATGGAGTAATAGGGGGAGGGATAGATGGTCCTACTAAGGTTGCTCCACTGCGTGTAGTAATAGCACTCACATTTGCTCTCGGGTTGGTGACGGTATTTGAAGGAAGAGAGCCCGAAGTAGAGGGTTGAGTACTTGTGACGAAACTAGCCAGCATATTCTTCAAATCATTTGTTTGAGTGCTAAAAGAGGTTTGCATATCATGTCGAAGCTCGGTTCTAATATCATTTCCTTGCTTAGTGATATCTCCTTCAAGTTGATGATTTGGCGTTGCAGATTCTTGACTATCTCTCCTTGGGTCCTCATGAAAGCTTCAACATCATGATTAATGGGTGGTGCTTGTTGAGCGGGTGGGTGATAAGGATTAGAAGCTCGAGGTGGGTTTGGATTGCTTCTATTGTAGTTGTTGGGGTTGTGGTTTTGAGGAGAAAAACCGGGTGAAAGAAAGTTGTTAGAACGGTAACTTAGCAAGTTACGATCACCTTGAGGTCGGGCTTGATAGCTTTCCGTTGAATAGTTACCATGAGCCGCATACACGTTTTCCGGATTGTCATGAGTAGAAGGACAATCAGTGTATGAATGAGGACCGCCACAAATCTCACAAGAAGTTTCTACAGCTTTAGCTTGTTGTTGTTGATTTGTAGCCAAGAGTTGCATATTTTTGCTCATTTCGACCATTGCGCGGGTCAATTCGGTCATATCAGGGTTTGAAGAAGTAGAAGAAATGATAAGTGTGAAAACACTCATCAATAATGATCCAAATACCACTCAAAACACAGTCAAATACATTATATTAACTTTAAAATATCAAAATTACACGTGTATTTGTGTTTTATGTGTTTTCAGGTAAAAAGATACATTTTGGAACAAAGACGCGTTTTCAATGGATTTTTGTGATAAAAGACAAAGAAAAAGACGAAAGTTGCTTCAAGGACCTTATTTGCCAAGCTTTCAAAGATCGAGGGCTTAAGTTGCAATTTCTACAACGACGAAGGATGAAAAAGAAATTACTTAAAAGGTTTTAAACACATTTGAAAAGAAAGAAGAATTGAAGGACCAAAAAGGAAATTTGGAAAGTAAAAAGTTTAACCTTTATTTACTTAGTTAGTTGACCAAGTCACGGTCAAAACACAAACACACGTTACATCTTCTTCATCCAAAGAAGAGAGAGAAAGAAACGAATAGAAGTTTATCTCCTTTCCACCACCAAAACCTGCAAGATCGATTCAATGAAGATCCAAGAATATTCGAGTAAAACTTTTAACTACAAAAATGATCAGCATCATCTCCTCTACAAGAAGATGGAAATTAATTAGATCAAGATTTGAAGACTAAGAAAACCCCAAATTGATATGAAGAACCATATCCTCGTATTTTACACGTGTCTTCACTGGATTGGATAAGACGCGTCATCAGCAACCTCATCTCCACTCTTAGACGCCTATAAATAGAAGATCAAGACCCCATTTGAAGACGGTTAGCATAGGAGTAGATTACACCTAGTGAATTAGATAGGTAGGAGTAGTTAGTTAATCTTGTTTACTTTTTCTGTTAAAAACTTTCAGTTTTTAGTTGTAACCGAATTTTTCTTGCAACCATTAATGGAAATTTAAGCTTTTCTACATTCACTTTTCTATTCTTTCGTCTAATGTTCATATTAAACAGATATAATCTTGTTAGATTGTTATAATCAGTTACATAAGCGGTTTTTCTTTCTCTTCTCTCTTACTGTTCTAAAGTTCTAATTCACAAAGTATGATTCAAGTTACTGTTCACGTTATCATTAGGTGTAGTTTGTTCACAACTCAGATTTGTCTATTAGACTGGTAGTCAAGAAGTTTCATTCACTTCAAGAAATTAGTTAAGAGATTACTGTTTTAGATCAGTTGTTACAATAAGCTTGATATTAGCTTATTGATTATTCAGTTTAGGATTGGTTGGAATCTGAATTTGCTAGATTGATTAGTTTATCAGTCAGTTTTTAGGAGTAAAATTAGTTCCTCTCATTCAGTTAGTAAGTAGTTGGTTAGCTTGCGAATTCGAGTAAGATTGCAGTTTTTGAGTAATCAGTTTGTTAACTAGTTTGGGTGTAGAATCGATATAACTCAGTTCATATAGTTTCAGAATCGAAGGCCTTGTTTTGTTTCGCTCGTTTTTTGTTTGAATTTGCAGGATCATCATGTTGAGTAGATAAGTTGGAGCTACCATTCTTGTTTGATTCTCGAATAGCAGTGCCGTAGCAGATATGTTCGAGTGTAGATGAAATTTCAGTTCGAGCATTGTACTCGATCATTCTTAGACTAGCAGATTAGCAGATAATCCGGTGTTTGATTTTTAAGCGAGCTCAGCGCTCCACTTCGACTCAATGGACTAAACGACGGATGAATAGGTCAAGCACATTTTTACTTTCTGCATTAACTGTAATAGTAGTATAATAATAGTGTAGACTTGCTGATTTTTATGTTAATCTGCTTTATATCTGCATTCCTTGCTTCATATATGTTAACTGCACTTAGAGGATTCGAGTTTGATTAGTGTATACGTTAAGATGTGTACTAGTCAATATTAGTTATTCAGGAAGAATTAGCTTTGGTTAACTCTTGCACTCTTGTAGGTTAGAAGCTGATATAGAGATCATAGGAGTAAGATTTCGGCATTCGATCAAAATTAGAACTCTTAAATTTCTGTTATTCTGCATAGCTTTTTGATTCGTTGAATTGAACTTTCTAAAAGTCCGTACAAATCTTTTCACTAGTGTTTCGCATAATACATCTTAGTAAGTATAAGTTTAGCTGTGAACTTTTGCTAGGACAAGTGGTTATAGAGTTGTAATGTTCAATTTAGGATTGGTTATTGTTGGAGTTAGATTTAAAAATGATAGCATTTAGGAGTTGTAATGAATGAATCAGTAGAATAAATATAGTGCAATTTGATCACAGTATGTGTGCTTAAAAATCAATTTTGTACAAGTCTAACAGTAGTACCAGTTTAGTTCGTTTAGTCCTATCTTCTATGCATATTTACTGGGCGTCAGTCTTTATTTTACCTGTGCGGATTATTCATGATTTGGAACAGCTTATGAGAGGCTTCTTATGGTGTCAAGGTGAAATGAAGAAGGGTAAGGCTAAAGTTGCTTGGGACTCTGTCTGTACTCCATTTTATGAAGGTGGCCTTGGTATTCGTAAGCTTGCTGATTTTAATGCTGCTTTAATGGTTTCTCATATTTGGTGTATTTTGACTCGTAAAGATTCTTTATGGATCAAATGGATCTATTCTTACAAGTTAAAGGATAGAAGCTTTTGGGATGTTCCTTGTATTGGTGACATGAGTTGGGGCTGGATAAAACTTCTACAAATCAGACCACATGTTCGTAAGTTTGTATGGTATAATATTAATAATGGTAGAGTTGCTTCTATGTGGTTTGATAATTGGGCAGATTTATGTCCTCTACGGGACATCCTCACGGTCCATAATATTAATAGATCGGGGTTCTCTTTATCTAATAAGGTGAGGGATCTTATCGTTGATGGTGCTTGGCAGTGGACGCAGGATTGGAATATAAGATTCCCTAATATTGTTTCTATACATGTGCCTCTTATTAATGATGACAAAGAAGATGAGTTGCTATGGAGGGATATTAGTGGTGTTTCTCGGCCGTTTTCTGTGGCGTTAGCTTGAGATTCAATACGTGATCGGGCTATGGAAGTAAATTGGTATAAAGCTGTCTGGTTTTCTCATTGTATTCCTCGTCACTCTATTAATTTGTGGCTGGTGGTTAGAAGGAAATTGAAGACGCAGGATAGGCTTAAGCAATGGGATGTTGGCCCGTTGGTGGATTTAAGCCTTCTTCGGTGTCCTTTATGTAGTTTGGTGCAGGACTCCCATGACCATCTATTCTTTGAATGTTCTTATTCTATGCAGGTTTGGTCTAAGGTTCAGACCTTGTGTGGTATGGATACTGTTCCCCCTCGTATTGATGATATATTAGCGCATGTTATTCTAATTTCGAATGGAAATCATGTGTTAGTATTCTTGCTCGTCTTGTGTTGGCTGCTACTGCTTATTTTATTTGGATGGAACGAAATTCAAGACTATTCAAGAAGAAGCGGATGTCTGTTGATCAGTTATTTCAGATTCTATGTGATACTATTCGTTTGAAGTTGATTTCTTTCCGTTTCAAGAAATTGTCTACCAGGTCAAGTTTGCTGATTGACAAATGGAGGGTTCCGAGCTCAAGATTTGTTCCATGATAGGTGTGCCGGGTGAGTGTTGTTCTCTTTTTTCCTTGTCCAAGGTTTTTCCCATTGGGTTTTCTTTGGTAAGGTTTTTTAAGGAGGCAGACTCATTTGGATTCATCCTGCTCCTCTCATGGTGGTGTTGGATGTTGAAGAGTGTGTGCGGTTTCATGTTCACATCTTGGTTTTTATCTAGTTTACTTTTGTCTTCTAGATTCGATTAGGGCTTTTGATGTTTCATAGTCTTTGTTAACAAGCTGCATGTAGCTTGAGGTTAATGTGGTATCTCAGCCACATTCCTTTGTACTTAAATGCTTTTTTGGTTAATATATTTACCGGGGTAACCCATTACCAAAAAAATAGTACCAGTTTAGCCCTTCATAGTAATACTTCATATTACGATCACAGTCCCAGTTTAACTCGTCAGTTATCTTGTTGAGAATTCCGTTAGCATCTTTAGGTCTGTAGGTCCTTTAGAATGGGACTGTTAGTTAAATGGTTACAGTTTAGGTCCTTTCTGTTAGATTAGTTATAGGATCGTTAGGTTGACCTAGTAAGAGTTGGGTTGTTATAAGTTTTTGGGCCTGACTGGATTATAGTTTACGGGCTAGATTCATTTCGGCTTAATATAGGATAGCATTGAATTTTGTATTAATAAATTTGTATTTTGGTTTATAAAATAGACTTTTAGTTTTTAATATTGTGTGTATTTGGGATACTTCTTTTGTAGCATAAACTTGTATTTTATATTCCGTGCATTTAAAATGTGGTAATTGTAATGTGTTTTGTAGAATAGTACCTATACGTATACTAGATATTTTTACCTTTTTACTTGCTTTGTGCCAATTAGACATAGATTATCATTCAAGATTTAATCACCAAAAACAATCAAGTCTTTGCTTAAAACGTTATATCAATTCAGATTGAGTCGAGAAAAACGAACTAAAAAACGAGATATTAAATGGCGCCGCTGCCGGTTCTTTTCGTGAAGATTAACGGTTTCGAGTGAGACGATTGGATTTTGGGATCCGTTCACTTTTTGAACGTTATTTTTACGCATTATAAATCAAAAAGATAAAAAAAAAATCAAAAAGATAAAAATACAAAAAAATAAAAAATCACAAAAAATCAATTCTTTTCCTAAAGAATTGAACCAAAAAAATAAAAAATCCAAAAAGTAATCTTTTTCCTAAAATATTACACCTAAAAATATATATTATATCGGTTTTCATCGTTTTTACGTACATATAGTATTTTTCTTAAAAAAATCAAATAAATACAAAAATATTTTCTCTATATTATTATATGTAAATACGTATACGTATAAGAACAACCAATACACATATTCTCCATAAGTATTGCCAAGGCAATACACCGTGTTGAGGGGCGTTCCGGTCCTTGACACGCGTATCGATCGAATTTATTTAAGCAAGAATAAATTAATACTTCCAAGAGGCAATAATTCGAAGAATACAAACTACAAAGTGAATAGAAAGGCGATGTGCTATAAAATGCCATCTAAGGTTCAATAGGTACTTAAGTGCTTCGCGCCACCTAACCCCCCGTTCACTAGTGCGTATTCTAAGAAGGAAGGCTTTATTGGGGGTCTTGCACCCAAGTAGTAATTACATATATTATACTTTCTTGTGGATATTTCATATCGAACCTCGAGGGAGATAATCTCTTCTCCCTCAAAAGTCGACTGAGGGCTACTCCCTCATTCCTCGTGTTTGCTTACACGTGTACTCGTACGCGTGTAACCATACCACCTTTGGTGTATTACTTCCTTCCCCGAGGAAGCTTTTAAACGTCATTTTACTTGTATATACATTCGGCCACCTTGCTAAACATGGATACTCGATCCATGTTGGAGATTTTGCAACAACGATCCGCCAACGCTAATTATTCGCCTTGTTCGACTTGTGGTGGTCCACACGATACTTATTTATGTGATCAAAACAATGGCTATTATGGGGAGGGATATGCTTACAATGGAACCGAGAACCCTAGTTTTCAAAGCTATAATCAAGAAACCTTTCATAATCAAGGATTTTCACATTATGAGGGTTTTCAAAATAAAGGAAATTTTCAAGGTTACAATCATGAGAACTTTCATAATCAAGACTCTTTTCAAACCTATAATTCACCTAATTATGGAAATCCACCTCCACCATGTTCTTCGACTTTTTCATGTGAGTTTTGTGGGAACGCTTCCCATTATGGTTATGATTGTAGACCGAGGGATCCGCCATCCTATGTCCATAATCTTGTCAAGAAGTTTCATTCTTTACTTGAGACAACATACAAGTCGAACGATGACGTTTATAAGATGCTTGATAGTATGAAAGACACGAGCCTCGAGGTAATGAAAGACACGCATCGATGGTTAAAGAAAAGAATTAAGTCTACTGAGGAAGAGGAAATTAAGTCTTGGCAATATGATGACAAGGAGATCGGTGATTTGTATCATGAATCGTTGAACAAATTTTCTTGTCGCCCCAGGATATACTTAGATGATTTCCTCTTTAAGATTGATAAAAAAGAAGAAGAAGAACAATGTTTTGCTAATCGTGCTCGTTTGCTTAATCAATGCTTATATGACGATGATGACGATCCTCCGATTTGTATGACATTTAATGATGACACACCTTCATCACCTTTACCTCACGTGGAACCCACCGACTCTTTAACCATGGGGGACGAGCCTCTTAGCACTAATACAAACACCGATTTGGATGAATTAACCTCTTCTAGTGTTGACAACCTTATCCCAATCCAAAGAGAGCTCGAGGGTATTTTCAATAAACCATGTGACGAGCTTTGTATTGATACCTCTTCTCCTAATGATCACATTGAGATTTCATCACATGTTGACCTTCATGCTACTACTAGTGATTTTGGTGACTTTGATCTTGATGAATTGTTCAAAGAAAGGGATAATGAGATTGAGGAAGAGTTTGTGTAAGACTTGCCACAAATAGAGGATGATGATTGTGATTCTAGTGAGGCATCTTATGACATATCATCCAATGATTTGTCTTGTCAAGATGACATTCCTAATTTGGATGATGATGTTGATCATATAGAAGAAGTGGAAGATGTTCATATTCGTGAGATTTTATCAAACGTTTATCATCTTATTTCCTCGATGTAAGCTTTGAATGAAAACCATAATGATGAGTCCATAGAAGAAGAACCTTTCACTGATATTTCTTCACCGGTTTTTGAGGTTGCACCTATTGATTTTTATGATGATATCATCCCTTTGAGTGATTCTCTCATTATTACACATTCTTTTGAGCCTTCTATTCCCACCCTTCCACCCTTGAAGTTGGTTATTGATGAAGATCCTATACTCTTAGAGATTGATCCTTTTTCACCTAAGGCACCTTTAGAACCCAAAACCTTTGATATGGATTCTCATATGGATATTGATCCTACCATAGAGGCTTATCTTGAAAATAGTGATATTGAGGTTGATGATAGTGATTCTAATTAGGAAGAGGAGATTCGTCTTAGTGAGAACTTGCTTTTTGGGAACATAGAGATTACACCTCATTCACAAGACACTATTCATCTTGATCCTCCTTTCACTATGCCTTCTATGGAAGATTACCCATCTTTTGATGATGATGAAGAGCCCAATATGGATATACTTGTTATGAATGTTTTGATACCTACACCTTCATTGTCTCATGATTCTTTGATAACTAAAGGGGAATCTTATATGGTGGATACGAGTTCATCTTCTTATTTTCCCATGAAGGGAAAGGTTTTTGATCCTGGGATCCGTATATTTAGGAAAAATTGGTTTTTATCTTCTCCATTTAAGAGTGTGAATTCGATTGATATGGGCTTCTTGTATGAGCTTACTTTGGTGATGCTACCTATTTTGGATTTGTTCACATGTAGGGATGGAAACTATGTTTTTGATCCTGGAGTGCTTCCTATTTGAGAGATTTCGTATGTTGGACAAACTTGAGACACGTTGGACCGTTCCATTTATCAAGGCGGATATTGTAAATCTTATAGTAAATGGCAACGTGATAAGTTTGAGTGTATCATGTGAGATGTGCTTCAAAGTGGATATCCTTTATTCTCCATTATGGTTTCCCCAAGGACAACTTAATTCGGGGCCGAGTCGAGCTAGAGACTTAGGGTTAAAAAAACTCAAGCATTGAATAACTAGGTTAGAAAACGTAGAGTAGATTTTCAATAGGTTAGGATTAATTAAAAGGATGTTATAGTAAAGTTGAAGTGGAGGGGTGCCTTTCTTCGTCTTTTGGTGTTTGCTTCAAGGGTTGCTCTCTCACATTTCATGCTTGGAGCTTATGGAGGAGGCCCGTGTATCTGGTTCACTTCGATTAGTTTTTGCTATCGTGATATTCAACATTGTGCTTAAAATGAATACCCTTTAGTTGTTTCTTCCTTAGCTTGAGTTAAACAAAGTTATCAGTGTCATAAGTGTAGGGGAGTTTACTCCAATACTCTTAAACATTGAGGACAATGTTTATCTTAAGTGTAGGGGAGACTTCTATCGAAGTGACCTTACCTAGACCATTGCCTTAACTTCATGATAACTTGGAAAATTAATTTTTCAAACATTTTTCAAATTTTTGATTCACTTTGGCCACCAAAAATATGCATTCATAATTTTTGCATAAATCATTTTTTATTTGCATAACACATCTGCATTGTATATATTTCTTCTTTTGTTCTTTATGAAAAATATAAAAGGAAAAAAATATAATAAAAACATGGTTTAACAAATTTAGATCTCTTTGACATATTAGGCCTGCCATGGATATTTTGACTCAACCCGAGTTTGCTTATCTAAGCATTCTCTAGCTAGTATCCTTAACCATGTAGTCCTTCATTGGTCTATTAGGCTAAGCATCCACCAATCTCATTATTTGAGATTTTAAATTTGTGGAGAATGGGAAATGATAGAGTTGAAGCAAGTATAAAAGGGCTAGATAAACTTCATGATAATTACTTGTGGTAAAACCATTCTCTTCTTTACCTCTAATTTCTTCGCATGTATATATGTTAATAAATAATCAAGAACGGTTTTAATTGGTTTGTAATCTCTTATGCATTTTTGACTAATCATTCATGGTTGGTATAAGTACGTCTTAAGATTCTAAGTTAGAACGTTTTATGTGTACTAGACTTATGTTATGCTTAATATTTAGGGGGTGTTTTTCCTTTTATTCTTTTCTACTTTCTTTGTGAGGAATAAAGAAAAATAAGAGCGGCTTATGGAAAAAAATGAGCGGCTAGAATAAAAAAAAAAGAAAAAGAAAAAAAATTAATTATACAAGACTCCCAAGAGGGGCAGTGAAGTGTTAATTATAGTAACTATTAGATTCCAATATTACCTTGACGGGTTACGGGGATGTAATAGTTGCTCCAATCCAATATTTCCTTGACGGGCTGCGGGGTTGAAGATCCAAAGTCTAAAAAAGATGGCAGATGTAAATTATTGCGTGAGTTTTATTTTTCTTTCCTTAGCGAGTGTAGCTACTTATTAATGCATGACATGAGGATTTTACACATAAAGCGAATGACTTATTATTCTTGAAACGGACTTATATTAATTGTGAGCGGTTTTTCAAGTAATGGATGAGAGGATTACTTAGGATTGAAACCGTGCTTCCTTATTTTTGGATTTTACATTTCTTATATTTCACGCCTTAAATAATGACAAATTTGCCCAAAAGTAATTTGCTCAAATAATAACCGGTTCCACACTTAATTGTCATGAATAAGTTGATGCACTTTTTACTTGTGAATACAATGATCCCATTTTTAAGCTTGGTATGGGGAAAGTGAAACTTGAGGGTGATAAATATCCATAGTACCAAAGCCCTAATTTAAGTCATTGATTTCTTTATGAGTTATTTCCATCAAAATCATTTCAAGAAAATCAAAAATATATAAATATAATTGTTTATTTGCATTGCATTGTAAATATTCAAAATCATGCATCATATAGCATAGCATAGTGTAGAAACATTCCAAAATGGCCAAGGTGGGTTAATTATGAGAAAAGTGTAACTTGGTGCTTTAAAATGCTGCATTGCATGAGGTCATGGCAATGGTCAAGTGGAGGGGAGTTGATAAGTGTGAAAACACTCATCAATAATGATCCAAATACCACTTAAAACACAGTCAAATACATTATATTAACTTTAAAATATCAGAATTACGCGTGTATTTGTGTTTTATGTGTTTTCAGGTAAAAAGATACATTTTGGAACAAAGATGCATTTTCAATGGATTTTTGTGATAAAAGACAAAGAAAAAGACGAAAGTTGCTTCAAGGACCTTATTTGCCAAGCTTTCAAAGATCGAGGGCTTAAGTTGCAATTTCTACAACGACGAAGGATGAAAAAGAAATTACTTAAAAGGTTTTAAACACATTTGAAAAGAAAGAAGAATTGAAGGACCAAAAAGGAAATTTGGAAAGTAAAAAGTTTAACTTTTATTTACTTGGTTAGTTGACCAAGTCACGGTCAAAACACAAACACACGTTACATCTTCTTCATCCAAAGAAGAGAGAGAAAGAAACGAATAGAATTTTATCTCCTTTCCACCACCAAAACCTGCAAGATCGATTCAATGAAGATCTAAGAATATTCGAGTAAAACTTTTAACTACAAAAATGATCAGCATCATCTCCTCTACAAGAAGATGGGAATTAATTAGATCAAGAGTTGAAGACGAAGAAAACCCCAAATTGATATGAAGAACCCTATCCTCGTATTTTACACGTGTCTTCACTGGATTGGATAAGACGCGTCATCAGCAACCTCATCTCCACTCTTAGACGCCTATAAATAGAAGATCAAGACCCCATTTGAAGACGGTTAGCATAGGAGTAGATTACACCTAGTGAATTAGATAGGTAGGAGTAGTTAGTTAATCTTGTTTACTTTTTCTCTTAAAAACTTTCAGTTTTCAGTTGTAACCGAATTTTTCTTGCAACCATTAATGGAAGTTTAAGCTTTTCTACATTCACTTTTCTATTCTTTCGTCTACTGTTCATATTAAACAGATATAATCTTGTTAGATTGTTATAATCAGTTACATAAGCGGTTTTTCTTTCTCTTCTCTCTTACTGTTCTAAAGTTCTAATTCACAAAGTATGATTCAAGTTACTGTTCACGTTATCATTAGGTGTAGTTTGTTCACAGCTCAGATTTGTCTATTAGACTGGTAGTCAAGAAGTTTCATTCACTTCAAGAAATTAGTTAAGAGATTATTGTTTTAGATCAGTTGTAACAATAAGCTTGATATTAGCTTATTGATTATTCAGTTTAGGATTGGTTGGAATCTGAATTTGCTAGATTGATTAGTTTATCAGTTAGTTTTTAGGAGTAAAATTAGTTCCTCTCATTCAGTTAGTAAGTAGTTGGTTAGCTTGCGAATTCGAGTAAGATTGCAGTTTTTGAGTAATCAGTTTGTTAACTAGTTTGGGTGTAGAATCGATATAACTCAGTTCATATAGTTTCAGAATCGAAGGCCCTGTTTTGTTTCGCTCGTTTTTGGTTTGAATTTGCAGGATCATCATGTTGAGTAGATCAGTTGGAGCTACCAATCTTGTTTGATTCTCGAATAGCAGTGCCGTAGCAGATATGTTCGAGTGTAGATGAAATTTCAGTTCGAGCATTGTACTCGATCATTCTTAGACTAGCAGATTAGTAGATAATCCGGTGTTTGATTTTTAAGCGAGCTCAGCGCTTCACTTCGACTCAACGGACTAAACAAATGATGAATAGGTCAAGCACATTTTTACTTTCTGCATTAACTGTAATAGTAGTATAATAATAGTGTAGACTTGCTGATTTTTATGTTAATCTACTTTATATCTGCATTCCTTGCTTCATATATGTTAACTGCACTTAGAGGATTCGAGTTTGATTAGTGTATACGTTAAGATGTGTACTAGTCAATATTAGTTATTCAGGAAGAATTAGCTTTGGTTAACTCTTGCACTCTTGTAGGTTAGAAGCTGATATAGAGATCATAGGAGTAAGATTTCGGCATTCGATCAAAATTAGAACTCTTAAATTTCTGTTATTCTGCATAGCGTTTTGATTCGTTGAATTGAACTTTCTAAAAGTCCGTACAAATCTTTTCACTAGTGTTTCCCATAATACATCTTAGTAAGTATAAGTTTAACTGTGAACTTTTGCTAGGACAAGTGGTTACAGAGTTGTAATGTTCAATTTAGGATTGGTTATTGCTGCAGTTAGATTTAAAAATGATAGCATTTAGGAGTTGTAATGAATGAATCAGTAGAATAAATATAATGCAATTTGATCACAGTATGTGTGCTTAAAAATCAATTTTGTACAAGTCTAACAGTAGTACCAGTTTAGCCCTTCATAGTAATACTTCATATTACGATCACAGTCCCAGTTTAACTCGTCAGTTATCTTGTTGAGAATTCCGTTAGCATCTTTAGGTCTGTAGGTCCTTTAGAATGGGACTGTTAGTTAAATGGTTACAGTTTAGGTCCTTTATGTTAGATTAGTTATAGGATCGTTAGGTTGACCTAGTAAGAGTTGGGTTGTTATAAATTTTTGGGCCTGACTGGATTATAGTTTACGGGCTAGATTCATTTCGGCTTAATATAGGATAGCATTGAATTTTGTATTAATAAATTTGTATTTTGGTTTATAAAATAGACTTTTAGTTTTTAATATTTTGTGTATTTGGGATACTTCTTTTGTAGCATAAACTTGTATTTTATATTCCGTGCATTTAAAATGTGGTAATTGTAATGTGTTTTGTAGAATAGTACGTATACGTACACTAGATATTTTTACCTTTTTACTTGCTTTGTGCCAATTAGACATAGATTACCATTCAAGATTTAATCACAAAAAACAATCAAGTCTTTGCTTAAAACGTTATATCAATTCAGATTGAGTCGAGAAAAACGAACTAAAAACGAGATATTAAGAAATATTGAATCTCGGGTTATTCCTTGAAGATGCGGATGAATACCAATTTTTGTGATGAGTAGTCATGTTCTCTATAAGCTCTCTACACTCCTCGGGTCTTCTTTTCATAAATGTGCCACCGGCGGCTGCATTAATCGTATCACGATCACAAAAAGTTAAACCGTTGTAGAAAGTATCAATTAAGGTGACGGGGAGCATGTTGTGGTTTGGATATCGATCGATCAAAACATTATATCGTTCCCAAGCATCAAAAAGTGATTCATCAGGTTCTTGTGTAAATCCACTGATTTGATTCCGAAGGCTCGTGACCATGGATGGTGGAAAGTAGCGCGACAAAAAGCGTTGAGTCATCTCATCCCAAGTATGAATTAAATTCTTCGGAAGGCGATCAAACCATTTTTCGGCATGGTGGGATAAGGTGTGTGGAAATAGGTGAAGGCGAAGAAAATCCATGGTAACCCCGGGCAACTTCATGCTTTGAGTTACGGTAATGAACTTGTCGAGGTGTTTGTTGGCATCATCATCCGACAATCCGCGAAATGGACAAGTATTTTGAACTTGTTGGATCATGTGATGCTTCAACGAAAACTCTGGAGCCGTGATTTGCATCGGCGCAATAGGTCCTCCGCGTCCATTCATCGTAGGTTGACACAGCTCCTCCATTGTTCGAAGATCGGGTGGGGGAACATTGTTGTTGTTATTCATGTTGGGGTAGGGTGGATTATTGTTGTTTTGCACACTAGCCATAACTAAATCTTCACGAGTCTCGGGCTCTGAATAAGAGGAAGATCTAGTACGCATACACCTATAAAAGAAAAAGAAAAAGATACCAAAGAAACAGAGAATATATATGCACTTGAAAAAATAAAATCTTTTTGGTGCAAAAAACTTTGAAAAAGAATTGCTTTTTATAAGTTTTTTAATGTTTTTGTATTTTTGAAATTTTTTTAATTTTTATGGATTTTTTTTGGAAATTTTTAAACAAGAAAAATAACGTTCACGAGTGAACGGATCCGAAAATTCAACGCGTCTCTCACAGAAAACCGTTAATCTTTACGAAAAGAGCCGGCAGAGGCGCCATTTAATACAAGGTTTTGCCAAGTATAAAAGTTAAGTTCGTTGAATTGTGTCTATTCGAATTGATTACTGGTTTAAGTGCGACTCAGCTGTCTTTTGGTGGAAAAGAATATTTTTTGGTCGTTGTTGTAAAATAAATGTGCAAGACTTTAAAGTAAATGGTGCAAAATTAAAACTTTAAAAGGTAATTAATTAAATGACAAAAAGTAAAGCTCAACGAAAAGTAAATTTAATAATGTCAATAAAAATGCAAACTTGAAATTGAAAACTAAAACAAGACGAGTTAAAATAATGCTAAGTAAAAAGGCGAGAAAAATAAATGCTTGAAAATAAAACAGAGGATAAACAAAACCTGAGTCAGAATCCAAAATACTGTCACTATTCCGAATACCCAACAAGCTGCTTATCCGGAATATATAAATCTTACCCTTATCCGGAATACCAATTGTATCTCTTATCCGGAATACCAATTGTATCTCTTATCCGGAATCCTAATCTGAACACTTATCCGGAATATAAGATCTAGGGCTTATCCGGAATGTAGAACTAGCCACTATCCGGAATTCGAGTTCCTACTTATCCGGAATGATTGTTTCGTATGCTTATCCGGAATCTGAGTACTATTAGTTATCCGGAATCCACCAAATACCTACTATCCGGAATCCATGTTATGACTACTATCCGGACTTTGTGACAAGGAGCTTATCCGGAATAAACAATAGGCTCTTATCCGGAATTTAGGTTAAATCCACTATTCGGAATGTTGGATTGCTGGCTATACAGAATGCAAGGGTTTTAGATAACCCGGATAAGAAACATAATGCAAACAAAACTAAAAATAAGCTAGAATCTAATAAGCACTTATCTAAAAACTCAACCAAAATACTTTTAAGAAAAAGCTATTAAGCCAAAATTTAAAAACTTTTAAAAACACTAAATAATAAAAATATTTAAAATCAACTTTTTATAAAATAACTTTTAAAAACACTTAACTAAATTTAAGAAAAACACAATAAGCTATAAAATCAATAAGCTAACACAATCATAAACATAAAAACATAACATATAATCAAATAAGCATGACAATAATCACATAAACATAAAGATTAAATCAAAACAAGAAAGGTAGAATGAGAGATTAATTAAAAACTTGATTAAAAATAAGATTCAACGATTAAAAGTAAAAGCAAGAATTAAAGAGCTTACAAATTAAAGGTGCAAGACAAGGAAATTAAATGAAAATTAAGTAAATGACATGAAATTAAATGTGGAAGAACTATTTTGTCAAGATAGTCAACACCTCCTAATGTGTCATTAGGAGGGTATTTATAGGTGATTAGGGAGGTTAGCATGTGTTGCTCTGTTCTTTCTTCTCTCGTCTTTTCGTCTTCTAAATTCTTCGACTTTTTCGACTTTGTCTCGGGATTAATTGAACTCGTCTTATAATTTCTTCATTTATTAAACTTGAGTTCTTCGACTTCATTAAACTTCCGTCTTTAGACTTTTTCTTCGATAAATCTTCAGAATAGGCCTTGGACTTCCGTTCTTTTTGCACTCTTGATCTTTTGACTTCGTCTTTTGTCTTTTTCTTCGATAAAAGCCCATGAAAGCCCATGTTTTCTTCCCTTTTCACATTTTGATCCTAAATCACAACAAAAACACAAACCACGCATAATTCCGACATTTGCGACATAAAATACACATTTTGGCTTGGTTATTATTATAATTAAGTGGTAAAAGAATAAGTGTTTTCACACTTATTAAAAATCCACACAGGAAGGCTCCTTGGACAAAAATAAGGGAATTGACATTCACCATCCCACCTTATGGCTCATGATGATGAAGCAATTTTTATTAAACACGTCCCCATGCCATACACCCTAAGGCTCTAATGACAAGGTTAGTGCTACATGACTCCCACCCGAAGGCTCATAGATAACATGTTTTTATTTATTCTTCTTGTTATTATGATATTTATAGTAAGCCAAATTTCCGCAATCCCATGATCAAAAGTCCATGAAGCTGACACCCTTAATGTGTTCTCACTTTAACTACAAGGGAATAAAAAGAAGGAGTTACGAGTTAAGATATCAAGCCTAAACCGCAAAAAACTTCATTTAATAAGCAATTTATTATTCAAGTGTGAAAAATAAATACGAGGAGATTAAATCAAACACAAAAATACTTATAGAAGAAAGAATTAACTTATGATTAAACTTTATCATCTCTTGTTCTCCATTCTAAAATTTCAAAAATGTGAAATCAATGGATACTTAGCCTATTAAATCAAAGTTTTGGGTTTTCAAGTCATCTATAGGATCTTGCACCTTCTTAGACTTTTTCAAGTTTTAGAATTTGCTTTTTAAATTTCCCTTGATAAACGACTTTCTAGGATCAATTATAGGAACTTGCGAAAAGTTCTTGTTCTTAAACCCGTATGAGTTAAGACTTTCGCGTTTTAAAGTTTCCTATATAAAAGCCTAGCAAAACTTGATTCAAACACGTTAACGAAAAAGCTAAGGTAAAAACCGAGTCGAGTCAAAAACTATTTTTGTTTTCACCAACGGAAAGCCTACATTTGTGTCAAAAGCACCTATTTTCATTATTAAAACTTAAAATAACACTAAAAATTTTAAAATTTTGTGAAAAACGAAAAAAACGATTACGTTTAGACACGACAAAAGCAATTGCAAGCGATAATATCGACTGACTCCCCATGCTAAAACCAAACATTATCCTCAATGTTTCTTAGCTCAAGAGTAACACCCCTTGTTAAAATAAAGAGTCTAATGCAAAATCCTAACATGGAAAGAGCACGCAAATCTATAAGCCGTTTATTAATTATGCCTCAATATAAAACGTTAGTCGATAAAAATCAAAGGGTAGAGTGTGTGCCCCTTTTGGCAATCAAGTAAGGAAGATTAAGTGGACCGGCAAAAACCGAACACGAGAGTCTTCAATGATCAGGGTCATACCTAAGATTCACAGCACAACAAAACACGAGCACGAGCTTGAAAGATCAAGCCTTATTAGTGTTAGAAAATAGAAAGAAGATAGAATGTATGGGACTCCCCCACAAGGCACCTCGTTTTTGTTAACCGAGTCATGAGCTCAACTCGATCCCCGCATTCATTGGTCCTTAGGGAAAATGGTGAAAACCGGCATAATGGAATAAATTCCAACATAAAGCACGATGTTGGGGTCAAAGATTACATCCTCGTTGTCGAATGACAAACGAAAGGATAAAACTCCAACATAAATCTCTAAAAAGAGATGGTGGTCACAAATCTCGATATGGATAAAGCATGCTCCCCGAGATAAACTCGCACCAAGATGATCAAAAAGTCTTTCAGTTATTGCATCGATGAAAGACCGAGATTTCCCTAAATCAACGATTCCAGGGTCGAATACCTCGTCCTCGGGAGAGAAAGGAATAGACAACACGGTGTCGTCCCCTCATGCTAATCCAAAATCATATAAAGCACATGGTAATGGTGTGGTAAAAGTCTCAACAATAGTGGTATCAATTTGTATGACTTTATTGAACTTATCACTCTTATAAATGTGGATAAATGGGTCATGGTACTCAAAATGAGTCGCATGAAAAACCCGCACATTAAGATCAAAGCGAGTGGGAAAGAGAATTGGAGTAAAGGTAATTTCTCCCTCCGGGTCAACATTATCATCATCATAAATCGGGTGATCAAACCAATGATTTTCATCACCGTCATTAGACTCTTCCTCAAATTCCGAAGGAATGTCTATGGAAAGTAACTTATCAGACTCCTTAATGAAGAGCTCATCATCACATAGGTTGTGAGATGTAGGAGGTATGATGCTCTCAAAATCCTCTTAAAACAATGGATTATTGTTCATTGAAGCTTCAAAGAGATGATTTGAGTAAGTCACTAAAGTGTCATCAATCTTGTCATCACAGGAAATATCCGACAAAGTATCAATAAGTTCATCATTCTCATTAGAAGGAAATTCATCGGAGAATTCCTCGAGAATGGTAGGTAAAACATGAGAATCACACTCGATTTCGAAATCGGTAACGTCTTCACTTCCCCGTGGAAGTGGATCAACAAGTTCATCGGCAAACTTATAGAATGAATAGTCACTAACATCACTCGGTGTGAAGTTAGGAATCAAAGGCTCTTCAAATGAAGATTGTGCCTTAGGATCATCAATTTGGTCCTTCAAAGAGAGTGAAAATGAGTCCATTTTCAATGATTTTTCAATTAAAGCAATATCTCTCTTGGGATCAAAATTCTCACAATTAAACTCACTAGCATCAAATGGTGCACTAAGGTAATCATCAATTTCCTTTTCAATCTTAGAACTATCATCCTCTTGTAGAGTGAGTGGAGACGAGATAATATTACAACACGATTCAACAAAACAAGCATCTTTCTTTGAAATTAACTTTTCTTTTTCACAGAACGAGGATTCCATAGTTGGTAAATCACCTTTGTAAAAGAGAGATTCCTTGTTTGTGTTACTTTCAATAGGTTTAACTAGTTTCACACTTTCCACTTTCTTAGAAACAAATCTTGGAATTTTTTCCGGTTTAAAAATAATATGTTTATCCCCATAATTTTTTTTTTATCTCCTCTTCCCTCATATCAACTATAACTTGAGCCGTGTACAAAAATGGTCGTCCTAAAATGATAGGCACACGAGGATTGGTCTCATAATCAACCATTGCAAAATCGACAAGGTCAATGAACTCTCCCACTTTAACAATGACATTTTCCGCTATACCAACCGAATGGGTGGTGGTACCATTAGCAAGCTCAATGATCATTCGAGTGGGTCTAAGTGGTTCATATTCAAGAGTCTTCCAAAAGTCTAAGGACATAACGTTAATGATAGCTCCTAGATCGGCTAGAGCTTTGCATTCCGCAAGCTCATAAAAAACACAAGGTATCAAAAATTGACCCGGATCTTTATATTTCTCAGGAAAGAAATCAAAGAAAACCGAGGAACTAATCATATTTAATATAGCCTTGGTAACATTAAGAAAAGTTTCTTTAGGTGGAACATAAAGCTCAATCACTCTTTCTAAATTATCATCATCATAAGCGGTGATAGCCTTAAGCTCTCCCCTAGGGTTTGGAATGGTATTGCTAGGTAAGCAACCCGAAGAAGAGGATGGTTTGGACATAAATCCCTCAAACATCGAAAGCAATTTATTTTGACCTTGTTCCAAACATTTTGTTGCATATGATTTTGAATTTGCCCTAATCTTTGCTCAAAACGGTTTTGGTTTTGCTCAAGTCTTTGTTGATTAAACTCAATCTTGTTACTTTGCCCCTTAATCGTATTTTGAAACTCATTTTTTCAAAGTTTCCATTTGTTCTTGAACATTGTTGTGAAAAGCTTTCAAATTTGCCTCATTTGTTTTAATGTAGCTTGACAAATCATTTTGATTATTGCTTTGAAAACCTTGATTGTTTTGATTAGCATGAAATCCATTTCCCTGATTGAAATTACCTTGGTTACCACGGTTAAAATTATTCCCATTGTTCCCATTGTTGTACCTATTTTGAACCGGTGGAAAACCTGGTGGAGCAACATGATTTTGACGAGGAACTTGACCGTTGGAGCCATAATTTCCCGTCACGGCAAAAGCACTAGCTTGATCAAACCCCGTGGTTGAACAAGCATAATTAGGATGCGCTACACCACATGATACACAAAAATTCTCAACCGTATTAATCGTTCCATGAGGATTCTTCCTAATCTCATTTAACAATGTAGCAAATCCATTATCGATCTTAGAGTCCAATCTAGCAATCTCGGTATTAGATGAATTCACATCGGAAACAACCGGTGTGTTTCGTGAATATTGCACTCTAGACTTATTCTCAATTATACCCCACGAGTCTCTCGGAGTTTTTCTTAAAATATTACCACCCGCGGCGGCATTTAAAGAATCTTGTTCAACCATATTAAGTCAATTATAAAAAGTATTCATTTGGTGCAATTCCGAGAAACCGTGGTGTGGACATTGTCTTAACAAATCATTAAACCTTTCCCAAGCAACTCCAAACGATTCATGCACTTTTTGTTCAAATCTAGTGACCTCGTTCTTAATGTGTCTTGTTTTAGATGGTGGAAAGAAGTAATTCATGAACTTAGACACTAAATCATGCCATGTTAAAATCGAACCCGGTGGTTCTTCTCATACCAAAGCTTAGAGTTACACTCGAGCGAGTACAGAAAAAGCATGAGCTTAATCGCGTCATTCGGCACATCTCTAAGCTTGAGAGTCGAGGTAATATGAAGAAAATTCCGAATGTGAGAGTGCGGGTTATCGGTCTCATTGCCACGAAATTGGTTGGCACGAATGAGCGATAAAAGACCCGTCTTAATCTCAAAATGATCTGCCAAAATGGCCGGCACATCGATTGCTTCCCCATACCCTTCGGTCGGTGCACGGAGCAATTCCTCCATTGTTCGGTTATCGGCCATCTCTACAACAATAGGTGGAAGCTCGGGTTCCACTATTCGTTTTTGACGATTTATATTTCTACGAGGAATATTTTCAAGCCTATTGTAATCAATCGAAAGTCGAGAAGATCGTAATTGCATAAACCAAAGTGACGAGAATTTTAGAGGATTGAAGAAAAGAAATTAGACAAGAAGAAGATTATTTTTGGTATTTTTATTTGGTATTGCTCAATCAAAAAGATTGATAAAAACAAGGAATAGGATAACTACTATGGAAGTAATCTATCCTCGGTCGACTTTGAAACGTAGGTGTAAACCTAACCGTCTCGAGGTTCAATAAGTAAACTACAAAAATAAGAAATAATACTACTTGAGCTGGCAAACCAATAATCGGTCGTCCCTCTCAATATACGCACAAGCAAGCGGGGAAACGACGTGGCACACAGCACTTAAAAACCTTTCTCCTTAGACGGCCTTTTATAGCACGTCGCCTTATACCCACCTTATAGTTTGTATAAATCGAGTTTAAACTTTTTATTAGTATTTATCTATTTTGCCTTTTTTTTCGTTTTGGATTCGAATACAATATCTAGGTGATGAAATCCCAACTAAGGTCTTATTTGGAAGTAGGTAAATTTATTATTCTACGTAATACAATATAGTAATCACAAAAAACACGAAAAACGATACATACTATAATAATAGAAAAATAACAAATCTTTCCGAGGACGGAAAGGGTCTTCAAATCAACGATCAACAAATCTCCAGAAACGAATCGTACACAAGATCCCCGGCAGCGGCGCCAAAATTTTTGATGTGTCGTGGAATGTATGTTAATTAGATACGTTATAGGGTAAACTTAGAAAATTACCTTTAGGAAAAAGTAATAGACTAAAATTTACCAAAGATGGATTTAATTAAACACGTTGATGAACCAAGTTCGTTGTACACGAAGATCGAGTGAATTTGAGACGTTTTGTTTCAATTTGGACAATCGATTTGAATTGATTTTCGGTTTTTAATCTAAAATTACTCCTACAAATTTTAAACCTAAAGTGCATGAATCGTAAAACCGAATTAATTCTAAAAGACGAAATTTAAATCTACACATTTATTTAAAACTTTAATAAAATTTATATTTAGACTAATTAATCCAAACTAATTTGATTAAGAAATAATTTTAAAAGTAATTATATTAAAAACTATTTAATTTAATTTAAACTAATAAATTGTGAAAAGAATTTAACAAACTATTTAATTAAAAGTTACTTTACTTTTCTGTTTATCAAATCGTTTAAAACCAACAATGTAATAAAACGTTTTACTAAAGTGACAGTTCGAAAATTAACAAACGTTTAATAATAACTAAAAGCAATATTAAACAAACTGAGCTCATAGCTCAGTTGGTAAGACGTTGGACAGTTGAACTAAAGGTCTCGAGGTCGAGTCCCATGAGTGGCATATTTTTGTGGTTATTAATTTTGGACAGATTAAATGTAACCAAAGTCACATTAATGACTTATTGCACAATGAAAGGGACTGATAGGAAATCAGTCATAAGCAATCAGCTCAGTTGAGTCTGATTGCATTTGGAAATCAACAAATCACACAACATAAGCTAAACAACACAAATTTCAGCAAACATTTAATACCAGCAAAGTGAAAACTTGTATCAGCAAAATAAGAACAAGTAAAAATCTTATAATCTACTCGACTTATAGTAGCAACAAGGTACGCAACAAGGTACGCAACAAACAAACATAAAAGCACATGAATCATGCAGAAGAAAAAAAACAAGAGGTACTACAGATCTATACCCTATTAGCAACAAGCATTCAGCAAGATAACTAACATAAAACCTAAATCACTAGGGCTATAGCAGTTCATAATACCCAACAGCCTTAAACGCACAGATAGACTAAAAAAACACAGACCCAAAACAACCCCTTAGAAACAAGCTAATGCAAGCAGATTCAGCAAATTATAAACTCAAACCTAACAAATCTGATATCAATCTTCTGCATACTAAACACAAATCACAGCAGGTTTAAATCACAAATACTCAGGAAAACTTAATAAAATCAAGCTACATTAGAATCTGATAAATCAGTTTAATATCAAAAATAAAACAGGCTAGGAGATACTCAGTTATATCAGCAATCTCAGACAGTCAGCAATCAAACAGAATACCAAGTTTACCTAAACACACAGATAATATAGCTACTGATATCAAGCAGATTAAAACCAGTTAAACTAAAATCATAAACAGTTAACAAATAGCATAACAGAATTAATCAACCATCACAAACCTTCATCAATTAACAGATAAATCAAGCTAACTTAAAATAAAATAAGTTCTTACCTTAATGAAGAAAACCTTTGGGAAGAAGAGCGGCGCTGAGCCGTCTTATCTAAACCGAATCAACACCATCTACTGATTTTCGAACCTTAACTACTCGAACCACCATGGTTTATACCAGAATACATCACGCCACCGTTCATAGCTCAAACCAAAAGTCAACGAACAATTAACCTTTCTAGTGGGGAAAAGTTTTTATCCCAAACTTACTTTAGTTATTTATTAAAAGCTATTAAATTAGCTTTATACAATAACTTTCCAAATTATAATATCAAAAATTAGACAGTAAGATTAATTGTAAGAAATTAAACAGTAATAAATTCAAAAACAATTTAAATCAAAGCAAACTTTTATTAATTCACTGAAAGATCATTACAAAACTGTAAAAAGAAAAACAGTTTACCTACATCTATTTTAACATTATAACCCTAAAGTAAAAAATGGAATGGATGATTACAGAAATATTTGGGGGTTTTTATAGCCAAACCTCCAAGGCCCTTGGTGGAGTTTGTTGAGCAGAATCTTTGATCTTGGTCTTAAATTCATCATTCTCTTTCTTCTCTTTTGATCTACGGCTGATAAATGCACACTAGCACACGGATCGCCAACGTGGAAATCAAGTGTGTTAGTTGTGCTTCCTTGAAGCTTAGGTGTCTTCTTTTGATTGGATGAGTGAGGGAAAATGAGCTGTTTTGGCCAATCACAGGCTAGAAGAATCGCCACGTCACACTGGTATCTCCATCTTCTTAGTCCGAAAAAGATGGGAATTAATTAGAGAGCGTGTTAACCACGCGCTCATAATTAATAAAAACCTTAATTTTGATTGATAAACTAGGGTTTGGGGTGAGATATGTGTTGCCTGGTTATTTTTGTTTGAGTGAGAGAGGCTGCAACATAGATAATAACGAGGATGTGTGGGTAAATGTGTGAGTAAATGGTGAGTCTGGTCATGGTGAAGTGAGAGAGAAGATAGGCATAGGTTGTAACGAAAATAATAATCGTGTGTGAGTTTTGATAAAGGTTAAATGGTGTGAGTGTAGTTGACCTAAAAACATTTTATTTGCTTTCAATTCATAATGGGTTTTAATACCCATTAACTTTTCGTTTCATAAATCCTTTGCCAAAATAAATTGGACTTTTGGCCCAATTTTGCCTCATCCGTTTATTCAATATAGATCTTGGGCCTTTAATGGGCTTGGTTACAAAGAGTGATAAGTTTAGATCCCTTATTGGGATTTTGAGCCCAATAACCAAGAGTGGGGCCCACAAAGTCAAAATAATCTTCAATAAGTTAAATTCACTAATAACGAGCTTGTAATTGGCTTTGTTGATCTTTTCTTTAAACTCGTGCCGATTTTGCCAGTTTTCATGAACTTGGTACCTACACACATTAAACAACAAACAAACGAATACAAGGCCACATCGATACATTTTATGCATTTATTCATTGTTTATTGATATAATTGATATGAGTAAAATCACTCATATCAAATACCATAATCCTAAATGTATAGTGCCCTTAATGTATCGGAAGATACGCTTAACCGCTTCAAGGTGAGAGGTTTCAGGAGCCTATTGTAAGCGAGCACAAAGGCAAACACTAAACATGATATCCGGTCGACTTGCCGTTAGGTACAACAAACTACCAATCATACCTCTATATTTGGTGTTGTCTACCGACTCACAATCATCATCTACGGTGAGCTTAGTATCCGAGGCCATAGGGGTCTTCATTGGTCTAGAGTCTTCTAATCCAAATTTCTTTAGCATTTCTTTAACATACTTGGATTGATTAAAGAAATTACCATCGTCCATTTGTTTAATTTGGAGTCCTAAAAAGAAGTTAAGTTCTCCCATCATACTCATTTGAAACTCGTCATGCATGATTTTGGCAACGTCATCACACAATGATTGACAAGTTGAACCAAATATAATGTCATCAACATATATTTGTACTATAATGAGGTGAGAACCTTTCTTCTTTGTAAAGAGTGTATTGTCTACCATCCCCATGGTATACTCATGTTTTACAAGAAACGATTTAAGTCTATCATATCAAGCTTTGGGTGCTTGTTTAAGACCATAAAGAGCTTTCTTAAGCTTGTAAACATGATCCGGTTTCTCAAAATCAATGAAGCCGGGAGGTTGAGCCACATATACCTCCTCATTGATCAAACTGTTAAGAAATGCCCTCTTTACATCCATTTGTTGAAGCTTAAAGTCTAAAGCACAAGCGTAAGCTAAGAGGATTCTAATGGATTCTAATCTAGATACGGGTGCGTTTGTCTCGTCATAATCAATACCTTATTGTTGATTATAGCCTTGAGCTACAAGTCTAGCCTTGTTACGAGACACAACACCATTCTCATCTAACTTATTCCTATATACCCATTTGGTTCCTATGATGGTCGAACTTCTAGGTGGAGGAACAAGTTCCCAAACGTCATTAGCAATGAATTGATTCAATTCTTCTTGCATAGCGATGACCCAACTCTCATCCATCAAAGCTTCTTTAACATTCTTTGGTTCAATCAAGGAGACGAAACAAAAGAAGTTACTTTGATTTTGGACTTGAGATCTTAGGGTCCTTTGATTTAATTCGCCTATGACGTTATCGAGAGCATGATCCTTAGATTCCTTAATGTTTACTCCCTTTTCAACACTAAGGTCTTCAACTCCTATGTTTCTAGCATCTTTGGTATTAACTATATCTATTTCATCTAAGTCATCATCTACCAAAGGTGGTGTCTTAGATGAAGGAGGGGTTTCATCAAACGTCACGTGTTGATCCCTTTGGTTGGATCTATATTCTGTTAAGAATTAGTATAGTAGTTTGTAATCAAACTAAAACACTTTGAGCACTCTTACTAACACTAAATAAGTTATGTGGAATCTAACTTATAAAGCACAAAAGAACAAAATTACTTTGAACTATTCGATTCTCTTATTAATCGACTTGAATGAGGTACATGAAAGACATTGTACCTATGTTCCTTTTATAGAGTAAGGAACCCTAGAAACCTTAGAATATTCTATAAATATAACTATATCACAGACGATATATTATCAATATTCTAACTATTTAGGTATATCACATAAGATATACTCTAACTATAACTATGACATATCTTATACATAGATATATTCGTCCTAATCATCATAGCAGTACTTACTTTATAAGTAGCAGTACTTACTATGTACCGCGTTAATACTAACGGTACTTACATAACACTGACAGTACTTGGAATACACTAACGATACTTGACACTTAACAAATAATTCCCAACAATCCTCCCCTAAACAAGAAATGATAACTTGTTGTCTTCTTGTTTCTCTTGTACTGAATGTATTAAAATGCATGTCTTCAGTCTTTCCTTCATCCTTGGATTGAACTTGGTAATTTGTATTTGTATCCAACTGAATGTAGCCAAACACTTCAAATGTAGATCTTCTTATGATAAGATAATCTTCAAACATCATGAGTATCATCTTTGTCTTCAAACTATGATCTTCTTGTGTCTTCTAAACATTCACTTATCTTTGCAGCATCAGTTATTTTCTTCTCGAGTTTAGTCTTTGAACTCTTAATCATGAACCTTTGTCTTGATTTGACGATAACAAAACCTTCTAAGTATTTTTTTAAAATACTTCTTTGCCTACAATCTTCATACCTGAAATAAAACAGTTAACAACAAACACCAATCTGTATTGGTAATAAGTGTGAAAACACTTATCCTTTTACCACTTATTTCCAATAATAACAAGACCAAAACGTATATTTTATGTCGTAAAAGTCGGAATTATGCGTGGTTTGTGTTTTTATTGAGTTTTAGGACCAAAATATGAAAAAGGAAGAAAACATGGGCTATCACGGGCTTTTATTGAAGAAAACGAGAAAATACGAAGTCAAAAGATCAAGAGTGCAAAAAGAGCGGAAGTCCAAGGCCTATTCTGAAGATTTATCGAAGAAAAAGTCTAAAGATGGAAGTTTAATGAAGTCGAAGAACTCAAGTCTAATAGAAGAAGAAAATTATAAGACAAGTTCAATTTACATCGACAAATCCCGAGACAACGTCGAGAAAGACAAAGGATTTAAATCGAGTCGAGACGAGAAGAAAGAAATAGGAGGCAACACATGCACCTTCCCATCTCCTATAAATACCCTCCGAAACATATTAGGAGGGTGGTTAGCTAGTTTATTTCTTTTTTGGTAGTTTTCATTTTTAGAGAGAGAAAGTGTTTAACTTTCTCTCACTAGAATTTCATCTTTTCTTCTTTTCATGTTTAAGCTTTGATTTAATCTTGTATTTTGGGAATCATTAATCTATAAGTTCAAGTTAAGTTTTTTATATTCAATCTCTTTCTACCTTTCTTGATTTTTACTTATTTGATCCGAAAATCATTCTTGATTTTTGTTTAATCTTGATGTTTGATTGATTAAAAAGTTTATCTTTTGGTTTCTATCTAAGTTTTATACGAATTAAGCTTTGAGCTTATCATACTTATTGGCTTATTCTATGTTTAGCTTATTTACTTTTTAGTTTTCTTAAAAAGTTTAGTCTTTTTGAAGTTTGATTCAAAAAGTTTGCTTATTTCGTGTTTTAAAAGTTTTTAAATTTATGCTTGTTTTCATTTTGTTAAGATTTAAATAAGTGCTTATTTTTCTTTGCTTATTTGTGCTTATTCGGTTCTGCTTATTTTCCTTTGAATCCCATCGTATTATGTCTAAGGGTTTTACCAGTTACGATCAAGTAAGTGTGATCGCATAAACCCCTAGGGTTTCTACTTGCGATCCTTCACTTCTATCACCAAGTACGATCCACATCACGATCACTGGCTGCGATCCTATAATGCGATCTTGGTTAGGATTGTTGGGTGCGATCCATAGTTACGATCCCTGGGATACGATCGCATTGACTGCGATCCAAACTTCTTTCATTGACTACGATCCACACCACGATCTACTTGTTAGGATTGGTGGGTGGGATCATGTCACGATCACTGGATACGATCGCACTGAGTGCGATCCCTTATACTACGATCTAGGCTGCGATCGAGTGTTACGATCGTAGGCTACCATCTGTGTTGCGATCGGTGGTCACGATCCAATAGTGCGATCAACCACTGCGATATGAGTACGATCGTGTTGAGATCTGACTCATGTTTTTGTTTTATTTATCTTAGTTTTCAAATTTAAAATTTTCCCGCATTTTTACTTAGTATTATTTTTAAACGAGTTTTGTCTTAGCTTACTTTTCATTTACGTTTTAATTTCCAAAAATTGCACGCTTCCCGAAATCTCTGTTTTTACCAAGTGTTTTTCTAGTAATTTTTAGTTTAATTTCTAAAGCTTTTATTTTACTCACGATATTTTCCTATTTGTTTTTAGTTTAAAAATAGATAACCAAAACATTTTCTTTTCCACCAAGAACGACTGAGTCGCACTTTCTACTAATAATCAATTCGAAAAGATCGGACGATAAAACTTTCATAACTAAGTAAAACCCAGTTATTAAATGGCGCCGCTGCCGGCTCTTTTCGTTAAGATTAACAATTTTTAGTGAGAGACGCGTTGGATTTTAGGATCCGTTCACTTTTGAACGTTATTTTTCTTGCTTAAAAATTTTCCAAAATCCATAAAAATTAATTTTTTTTCAAAAATCCAAAAAAATAGAAAAACATAAAAAACCAAAAATATTTCTTGTCTATTTTTATTTTCCTTTTGTAGGTGTGTATGCGTACTCGTGCTTGTAAGAAGAAAGTAGCTCAAGCCGAAGTTATAACTCCACCTATTGTCACCATGGACAATCAACCAATGATCGAGCTTTTGCAATCGCACGTAGAGGGCAACACCGATGCAATTGTCATACCCGAGATTGGAGCCAACAATTTTGAACTCAAATCCGGCTTCATTCAAATGGTCTCTGCTCAACCTTTCTTGGGGCGTTCGCTTGATGATCCTCATGACCATATAAAAAGGTTCCTTCAACTATACGGTTAAGCATAATGGGGTTTCACAAGAAGTGATTCGCTTGCAACTTTTTCCTTTCTCCTTAGAGGGACAAGCCCGGAATTGGCTTGATAAGGAACCGCCACAAAGTATTCTTACGTGGACAGATTTAGAGACCAAGTTCATTAACTACTTTTTCCCACCCTCATGTACTACCGCTTTGCGGAATGAAATCATTACATTTGAACAAAAGTACGGTGAGACATTTAGTGAATCTTGGGACCGTTTTAAGGAACTTTTAAGAAAGTGTCCACAACACGGTTTCACAAAAGTACATCAAATTAATACTTTTTACAATGGTTTAAGCATGAATGACCAAGATTCACTAAATAGTGCCTCGGGGGTAATATTTTGGTTAAGTATTCTAATGCCGCTTGGGATATTATTGAGAACAAGTCTAGAGTGCAAACCAAGAGTGTTCGGACTAATGTGGCTTGTGCTAGCACTAATGAGAGCGATAATAGAATTGATAAGCTTACTTCGCTTGTTGAAACACTTGCTCTCCAAACCGCTAACAACACCAAAGCTATCAATGCAAAAGTTAATGCTATGAGTCAGTCATGTGAAATATGCGGGGGATCTCATTCATACACCGATTGTCCTTCGACTCATGACAATCCGGAAAATGTGTATGCCGCCAACGGTAACTATTCCATGGGAGGCTATCAAGCACGTCCTCAAGGTGACCGTAATTTGCTCAGCTATCGCTCAAACAACTTTTTTTCACCACCTGGTTTCCCACCACAAAACCCAAACAACCTCAATCGCAACAATCAAAACCAACCTCGAGCTCCAAATCAATATCAAACCCAAAGAAACCCATATCCACCTCAAAGAAACAATCAAGTTCACCAACCACCCGCTTATCAACCACCTGCCTACTATGCTCTTCCTCCCACCCAACCCACCACATTTAATCAAGAGGTTGACACTTACATGAGGACTAATGATGTGATAGTGCAAAATCTTTAGCGGGAAATGATCAACTTGAAAGCAGATATGGTGAAACAAGGGAATGATCTTCGAGCCGATATGCGAAACTCTTTGGCAAGTCAAACGAATGACTTAAGGAACATGATGGCTAGTTTCTTCCCAAGTAATCAAGCCTCTGGTTCGGGTTCTCTTCCGAGTAACACCGTTGCTAATCCAAGAGGGGAGATGAAAGCAATCACCACTCGAAGTGGAAAAGGTTTATAGGAACCCGAGCTTCCTACACCTACACCGGTGATTGTGATAAAGGAAAACGAGTCCCCTTCTCCAATTCCTCCACCTTTTAGTTCTCCAATTCCACCACCTTCTACTTCCACCCCTCCACCACCCAAGGATGTGAGTGAGAACTCCATTCCAAAGCCTTCATCTCAACCTAATATACCTTATCCCTCAAGGTTGAGGAAAGAGAAGTTGAAGAACAAGGATGATATTCAGGTTTTTAACTTTCTCAAAATGTTTAAACAACTGAATTTCAATATCTCCTTTGTTAAGGCTCCCGCTCACATGCCCAAATATGCTAAAATGTTTAAAGATCTTCTCAGTGATAAGGAGAACTTCTTGACATCGCTCAAACCCAACTTAACGAGAATTGCTCCGCAGTGCTCTTAAGGAAATTACCCACCAAACTTGGTGATCCGGGTCGTTTTCTCATTCCTTGCAACTTCCCCGGGATAGAGAATTGTATGGCCCTAGCCGATCTAGCTGCTAGTGTCAACTTAATGCCTCTAAGTGTTTAGAAACAATTGTCTCTACCCGAGCTAGTCCCCACACGAATGACTTTGGAATTAGCTAACCGTACGGTTGCTTATCCGGTGGGGATAGCTGAAGATGTCTTCGTCGGTGTCGACAAACTTTCCGACGGATTTTGTTGTCGTTGACTACGAGATGGATCCCCGTGTTCCATTAATCGTTGGACGTCCATTCTTGAGGACCGGTCGCACTCTCATTTATGTAGCCACGGTCGAATTAATCATGAGAGTTGGTGACGATAAAATCGTCTTCAACATGGGTAAACTTTCTAAGCAGCCCTCTGAAAACGAGAGCGTTAATTTCATTGACGTTCTTGATGAGGCTTGTGAAGAACATTTCAAAGACGCTTGTAAAGTGGTTCTTCTTCTCTACCCATTGTTGAGACCGTTGCCTCTATTGCTCCATCACTAACTCCATTTGGAGAAAGTGATTTCATTTTGAAAGAATTTGAAGCAACTTTGGGATATGTGGACTTGCAATATGACGATTCTCCCTCCAATTGGGATGAAGACATTCGTACCATTGAAAAACTTCTCAATGAGGACCATATTTCTCCACCATCTCCTAAGGAAATCTCTATCGATGAACCGAATTTGACTACGCCTTCCATCGAAAATCCTCCGGATTTAGAGCTTAAGGACCTACCGTCTCATCTCGAGTACGTTTTCCTTGAAGAAAATAAGAAGTTACCCGTCATCATCGCTAAGGATTTGAAAGAAGACGAAAAATATCGATTTATCGCTGTGCTGAAGAATCATAAGAAAGCGATTGCTTGGAAAATCTCCGATATTCGTGGAATTGATCCTCACTTTTGCACACATAAAATTCTCATTGAGTACGACTTTAAACCCACTATTCAAAGCCAAAGAAGGGTGAATCCCAAGATCCATGACGTTATCAAAAAAGAGTTTATCAAACTTCTTGATGCGGGAATGATCTACCCTATCTCGGATTCACCATGGGTTAGTCCCGTCCATTGTGTGCCTAAGAAAGGAGGAATCACTGTTGTGCCCAATGAAATCAACGAGTTGATTCCTACTCGTCTCGTTACAAGGTGGAGAGTTTGTATAGACTATCGCAAACTCAATGATGTTACGAGAAAGGATCATTTTCCCCTTCCTTTCATGGACCAAATGCTTGAACGTCTAGCGGGTAATGACTATTACTGCTTTTTAGACGGTTTCTCCGGGTATTTTCAAATTCCCATCGATCCCAAAGACCAAGAGAAAACCACATTCACTTGTCCTTATGGAACATTTGCTTACAAAAGAATGCCTTTCGGCTTATGCAATGTTCCTGGGACATTCCAAAGGTGTATGATGGCTATCTTCCATGACATGGTTGAAGAAACTATGGAAGTCTTCATGGATGATTTCTCGGTCTATGGTGATTCTTTCTCTCATTTCCTTGCCAATTTAGAACGTATGCTCAAACGGTGTGAAGACACTCGTCTCATTCTTAATTGGGAAAAATGCCATTTCATGGTAAAAGAAGGCATTGCTTTTGGACACAAAATCTACAAAGCCGGTCTTGAAGTGGACCGTGCTAAATTCGATGTCATAGCCAAATTACCTCCACCTTCAACCATGAAGGGTGTGAGAAGTTTCCTTGGTCATGCGGGCTTCTATCGTCGATTCATTCAAGATTTTTCTAAAATCGCTCGCCCGATGACCCACCTCTTGGAAAAAGATACTCCCGTTATCTTTTCTAAAGAGTCTCTTGAATCCTTCAATCTTCTTAAGGACAAGCTTACTAAGGCAGCGGTCTTGGTTACCCCTAATTGGGAGCTACCTTTTGAATTGATGTGTGATGCTAGCGACTTTGCTATTGGAGCGGTTTTGGGCTAAAGAGTGAACAAACACTTCCAACCAATCCATTATGCTAGCAAGGCAATGACGGGGGCTTAATTGCATTATACAACTACCAAAAAAGAGCTTTTAGATGTAGTTTATGCTTTTGAGAAGTTCCACCCCTATCTTGTTCTTTCCACCACCATTGTGTACACCGATCATTCCGCGTTGAAGTACTTGTTGACTAAGCAAGGTTCTAAGCCAAGACTTCTTCGTTGGGTTTTACTCCTTCAAGAATTCAAAATTGAAATCCGTGACAAGAAGGGAGCGGAAAACCTAGCCGCGGATCATCTAAGTAGACTTGAGGATCCTTATCAAGGGGATCATCCAAATCAAGAGATCAACGACTCTTTTCCCCTTGAGGCCTTAATGTCTATCAGTTCCAATCTTGATGACACCCCGTGGTTTGCGGACATTGCAAACTACTTAGCGGGTGGTATTCTCATCGAAGGGTTAACATCCCAACAAAAGAAGAAGTTCTTTAAAGATGTTAAGACTTAATTTTGGGATAACCCTTATCTCTTCAAACAATGTGCTGATCTGATTATTCGTCGGTGTGTTGATGGACCCGCAGCTTTAGACATTCTCGAAGCTTGCCATAAAGGACCCGCCGGTGGTCGCTTTGGTCCCAACTACACCGCGAAGAAAGTGTTTGACTCGGGATTATATTGGCCCACCATTTATCGTGACGCTCACGAGATGGTTAAAAATTGTGATGCTTGCCAACGCCAAGGCAAGATCACACATAAAGATGAGATGCCTCAAAATTTCATCCAAGAATGTGAAATCTTTGACGTATGGGGTATCGACTTTATGGGGCCATTTCCATCATCCAAAGGGAACAAGTACATCCTCGTAACCTTTGACTACGTATCCAAATGGGTTGAAGCTAAGGCTCTCCCTACGAACGATGCGAGGGTGGTTGTGAACTTTCTGAAGCAACTTTTTGCTTGATTCGGTGTTCCTCGTGCTATAATCAGTGATCTCGGGACTCATTTTTGCAATGATCAATTTGCTCGAGTCATGGCTAAGTACGGTGTCAATCATCGTCTTTCCACCGCTTATCATCCTCAAACAAATGGTCAAGCCGAGATATCTTACCGTGGATTGAAGCGAATTCTTGAGCGTACTGTGGGAGAGAATCGTGCCTCGTGGGCCGATAAATTAGATGATGCTTTGTGGGCCTTCCGTACCGCTTATAAGACCCCGATTGGTTGTACACCTTATCGTCTTGTGTACGGGAAAGCATGCCACCTCCCTATCGAGCTGGAACATAAGGCATACTGGGCCTTGAAGTGGGCTAACTTCGACATCAACAAAGCCGGCGATCTTCAGAAGATTCAACTCAACGAGCTCAATGAACTAAGGAATGAAGCTTATGAGAACTCATTGATCTACAAGGAGAAGACCAAGATCATCCATGATGCAAGGATTAAGAACCGAGAGTTCCACGTTGGTGATCAAGTTTTACTCTTTAAATCTAAGTTAAAGATCTTCTCGGGAAAGCTGAAGAGCCGTTGGTCTGGTCCATTCACCGTCGCCAAAGTCTTACCATATGGCACCATTGAGCTTTCTCAGCCAAATGGGGCCAATTTTAAGGTGAATGGCCAGCGCATGAAGTTGTACTTTGGTGAGGACATCTCTCATGAGATGATTCCATCCCTCACCACGTTTCCCTTGAATTAAGTTCTGGGTCGAGTCAGGCTCGTGACTCGGTTAACAAAAACAAGCGCTTCTCAGGAGGCAACCCGTGATCTATCTTTTACCGTTTTCTTAATAAGTGTAGGAGGGAGCCCCGTATGTGTTTGTTGTTTTGTTTCTTCTTCCGTGCAGGGATTAAAGCTTCTAAACACATTCTCGATGACTTTTGACGAACCGTGATCCCGTGTACCCGTCTTCCCGGTTCTATCCTAAACTGTCGTGATTCAAATATTTCATATCTTATATGTTCACACTGAAATCACTATAGTTCGCCTTTCCTTAGCGAGATTTAAACAAAGTGCACAATGTCATAAGTGTAGGGGAGTTTACTCCCACATGCTTAAACATTGTGTACAATGTTTATATCAAGTGTAGGGGGACTTCTATCGAAGTAAGTGGGCTTTTCCATGAATTTGTCTTCATTTTAACCGGAAAATTTGATTTTTCGACATTTTTCAAAATTTTTAATCTATTTTGGCCTACTAGTATAGTAGTATTTTCCTTTGCTATCGTTATTTACTTTCCTTGCTAAAATAAAAGTTTAATAAAGTGGTTTTAAATTTTTCAAAGTCGTGAATATTTTGAGTCAACCCGAGTATACTTATCTAAGTTTACTCTAGCTAGTATCCTTAACGTGTTTAAGTCAAGTTTTTCTAGGCTTTTATATAGGGAAATTTAAAACGCGAAAGTCTTAGCTCTTACGGGTTAAGAACAAGAACTTTTCGCAAGTTCCTATAATTGATCCTGGAGAGTCGTTTATCAAGGGAACTTTAAAATGCGAATTCTAAACTTGAAAGAGTCTAAGAGTTTGCAAGATCCTATAGATGACTTGAAAACCCAAAACTTTGATTTAATTGGCTAAGCATCCACGAGTCTCATTCCTTGATATTTTAAATGTGGAGAACGAGAGATGATAGAGTCAATTATAAGTTTGGTGTTCTTTCATGAATTTATGTGAGTTGATTATAAGCCTATTCTCCCATCGCTTGCTAATAAATTTAACTGCAATAAATAAGGTTGTACGATTTGAAAAGTTACTTAGCTTCTAGCCCAAGATCGTTTAAAAGTTGCTCGGTATTAATTAGAGTTCATAGCCAAGGCATAACTTATTGAAGCGGGATGCGAACATTGGCGAGCCCGAAAAGGCCCTAACAAGGCATGAGGGCTACATTTTGTTGCTAAAGATCCAAAAGTGATGTGAAGAATCATATATCAAAAATCAATATGAAGGATCGAGACACACGAGGAAAAGCAAATACTCCCCTAAAGATCATGGAGAAGTCTATCCGAAAAGACCCTAGCAAGGTATGAGGATAAATAGATCCAAGTCCTAAAAGGAGGCGGATCGTTGTATATCAAAGTCTAAAATAAATATTGGAGAAAAATGAAGAAGTCGTGGTCCAAATATGAAGAATCTCTCCAAAACTTCAAGTGAAGAAATTCCTATTATGAAGAGAAGACCATAATTTCAAGAACGTCTCTCAAAGATTCGAAGTATGAAGTCGCTGCCAAATATCGGTCCGAGAAAGGTCTCAAATCGTGAAGCGAGTTATGCCAAGATATGAACTTTAAGAGGTCCCGAGAAGTAGTTTTAAAAGATTTTGTCCTTTAGCTAACTATTGATTAAATCGTCCTACTTTATTTTCAGCCTAAATAACTATCGAAATAAGTCAAACAATGCATCCTCGTGATCATTCAAGACAAAATTAAAATATAAGAGATACACCTAGGAATAAGGGAGTCTAAGTAAATAATTGGGCCACATGAGTTCGTGTTAGTTTGCTAACTTATAATAACAATGATCTCGCTTTTTAGCTTGGTATGGGGAACCTGAAACTTGAGGATGATGAACATTCATGACAACCGAAACCCCAATGTAAGACTTTGATTTCCTTACTTGTTTTGTTCTTTTAGTTTTCTTAGTGTTTAGCATTTAATTAAGGCCAAGGTGGGTTATCTATGATGAAGAATGTAAACCGTGCTTTAAAATTAATGCATTGCATGAGGGCATTGCAATGGTCAAGTGTAGGGGATTTAATAAATGTGAAAACACTTATCCTTTTACCACTTATTTCCAATAATAACAAGACCAAAACGTATATTTTATGTCGTAAAAGTCGGAATTATGCGTGGTTTGTGTTTTTATTGAGTTTTAGGACCAAAAGATGAAAAAGGAAGAAAACATGGGCTATCACGGGCTTTTATTGAAGAAAACGAGAAAAGACGAAGTCAAAAGATCAAGAGTGCAAAAAGAACGGAAGTCCAAGGCCTATTCTGAAGATTTATCGAAGAAAAAGTCTAAATATGGAAGTTTAATGAAGTCGAAGAACTCAAGTCTAATAGAAGAAGAAAATTATAAGACAAGTTCAATTTACATCGACAAATCCCGAGACGACGTCGAGAAAGACAAAGGATTTAAATCGAGTCGAGACAAGAAGAAAGAAATAGGAGGCAACACATGCACCTTCCCATCTCCTATAAATACCCTCCGAAACACATTAGGAGGGTGGTTAGCTAGTTTATTTCTTTTTTGGTAGTTTTCATTTTTAGAGAGAGAAAGTGTTTAACTTTCTCTCACTAGAATTTCATCTTTTCTTCTTTTCATGTTTAAGCTTTGATTTGATCTTGTATTTTGGGAATCATTAATCTATAAGTTCAAGTTAAGTTTTTCATATTCAATCTCTTTCTACCTTTCTTGATTTTTACTTATTTGATCCGAAAATCATTCTTGATTTTTGTTTAATCTTGATGTTTGATTGATTAAAAAGTTTATCTTTTGGTTTCTATCTAAGTTTTATACGGATTAAGCTTTGAGCTTATCATACTTATTGGCTTATTTTGTGTTTAGCTTATTTACTTTTTAGTTTTCTTAAAAAGTTTAGTCTTTTTGAAGTTTGATTCATAAAGTTTGCTTATTTCGTGTTTTAAAAGTTTTTAAATTTATGCTTGTTTTCATTTTGTTAAGATTTAAATAAGTGCTTATTTGTCTTTGCTTATTTGTGCTTATTCGGTTCTGCTTATTTGCCTTTTAATCCCATCGTATTGTCTCTAAGGGTTTTACCAGTTACGATCAAGTAAGTGTGATCGCATAAACCCCTAGGGTTTCTACTTGTGATCCTTCACTTCGATCACAAAGTATGATCCACATCACGATCACTGGCTGCGATCCCATAGTGCGATCGTGGTTAGGATTGTTGGGTGCGATCCATAGTTACGATCCCTGGGATACGATCGCATTGACTGCGATCCAAACTTCTTTCATTGACTACGATCCACACCACGATCCACTTGTTAGGATTGGTGGGTGCGATCGTGTCACGATCACTGGATACGATCGCACTGATTGCGATCCCTTATACTACGATCTAGGCTGCGATCGAGTGTTACGATCGTAGGCTACGATCTGTTTTGCGATCGGTGGTCACGATCCAATAATGCGATCAACCACTGCGATCTGAGTACGATCGTGTTGAGATCTGACTCATGTTTTTGTTTTATTTATCTTAGTTTTCAAATTTAAAATTTTCCCGCATTTTTACTTAGTATTATTTTTAAACGAGTTTTGTCTTAGCTTACTTTTCATTTACGTTTTAATTTCCAAAAATTGCACGCTTCCCGAAATCTCTGTTTTTATCAAGTGTTTTTCTAGTAATTTTTAGTTTAATTTCTAAAGCTTTTATTTTACTCAACGACATTTTCCTATTTGTTTTTAGTTTAAAAATAGATAACCAAACCATTTTCTTTTCCACCAAGAACGGCTGAGTCGCACTTTCTACTAGTAATCAATTCGAAAAGATCAGACGATAAAAATTTTATAACTAAGTGAAAATCTAGTTATTAATTGGCTTCATGATTTTTAGCAAATCACCAGCTATCAACGGATTTGATAAATTCTTTACCAATTAGCCGTACACTCTGGAATAGCCAATACTTTATTCATAAAGAATAAGGTGTAATGAAAACCTTAGAATTTTTTGTAAATTGTCAACCATCAACGGATTTGATGAAGTCTTTACCTAGTACCGTTTGTCTAGGACTAGCCAACTCTTTGTCTCGAAACAAGGTGAGTTAGAACCATATAGTTTTTAGCAAACTATCAGCTTTCAATGGATTTGATAAGTCTTTACCACAAACCGTTTGCTTATGGACTAGCCAGTTCTTATGTGTGTTAGACATGGTGAACTGAGAACCATTTATGAAGTGTGACTGAAAGTCAAACACTTAAGGCTCTTTCTCAGCTTCTTCCTCATCTTTCAAATCCTTGATTTGTTGTTTAACCATTCTGATCAACTCCAAAGCATCAGCAGATTCTTATGTAACTTCCAATTGTTGTTCTAACATCCTTTCCAACAATTTTATTTTGAAAGGGTAAGTTTTCTCTTGCAGCATATAGTATGTAACATCATCTATATCCAAAATATGCAATCCACATGACCTATAATATCTCCCGTAACTAGGAACCTGATTCTCTAATTCTTTCAACATTTATTGATCATAATTGTGTGGCTCATACATAAAGAGAAATTCCCAGTATAATAGTGATACTTCAGTTTTACCTGCACTGGCTTCTTGAACTAACCTTGAAAGATCTTGAATATCTTGTCTGTCAAGAATGTGAAGAATATCCTCCAAAAGTCTGAATACTCTTGTTGTGCCATTAGTTCTCTGAATTCCATGAGCTTCAAGTCCTTGATCCATAGAGTAAATCCATTTAGCAATGGATGGTCTCTTTCCAAAAATCTCTGTATCAATACATTGATCTTCAAATTTTACAATCTTCAAGTACTTCTCCAAGCTCTCATCATCATCACTATCCTCTGCTGTTGATTTAGCTCTCTTGGCTTTCTTCTTTGTCTTTGTTGACCTTTTCCTTTTAACACCCTTGGAAATTCCCTCAAGTTCTGTTGAACCCTCTTCCAAGTTTGTATGTACCGTCTCCTCAGTATGTACTGTTGTATGTACTGTTGACTGTGTATGTACTGCTTGTACATTTTCAGTCTGAGCAATATCTTGAGTTTTAACTCCCGTATTCATTCTTTGAGCAGTCTCTTCCTCCCTTGAACTTACCTTCTCCTTTCTATTCTTCCTCACATAAGTGGTCTTGATAGGTGGAGATGTATTTGTAGGTTCAGCAGTACTTGGCTCAATTCTAGGAGTACTACCAAATTGCCTTTGTTGTTACAGATGTCTCTTAAACTATTCAACAACTTTTCTATCTGCTTCAGATCCAATCTCAACAAAATTCAATTCAGTTCTCTTATTTTGCTCATACAAAGTCTTGATTTCTTCAAAATTCTTCTTGACCAGTTGAATATGAGTAAATCCCTTAACTTTCTTAAGAAAATTCATCATCTGATTTCCAATCTGCATAGTAGATGGAGGGTTAATCTTTTCTTTCCTTCTCTTTTCAGCAAAGAATCTTTGGTGCGCCCTTACCAGATCATCAATCAATTTTGATTTCTCTTCTTCATCATATGCATCTCTCTCTCCAGCTATCAATGAGTCTACAAGAAGCTCACTTGCATGTAATTCATCTTGAATCCTGTCATACTCTTGTATGTTCCATTCTTGCTGTATTCTTTTAGCTTCTAGCAAATTTTGCTTTGCTGCAAGTTCTTCCTGTAATTCATTTTCCCGAATTTGTGCTTGCATTCTGTAAGCAAATTCCTCATCATGGTCTATTTGATTAAATCTGTACATGACTTTATTTATATCATCATCTGAATCACTTTCATCTTCCGACTCTGATAATAATTGCTTCTTCCCCTTATCCTTTGGATCAATCTTAGGTAGCTTCTTCTTCAGCTTGGTAGATATTTCCTCATTAGCTTGTTGTTGAATAACTATACCTTTAGTAGGGTATGAAGCTTGAACATTCTTACCTTGAATTTGATTCTTTTTGGCAAGAACTTCTTGTTGTGTCTTTTTCTCTACCTCTGCTTGTTTAGTCTTCTCAACTAAATTCTTCTTTCTTAAGTCAAGCAGAAATTAGGCTAAAGTCTCATCTTCTCCAAAAGGAGTTTGACTTTCTAGTGAAGGATGATCACCAGCGGTACTTACAATCGGCTTAGTTGGCTTAGTAGTACTTGGGTCTTCAACAATGTCAGCAGTACTTGCAGTCGGCTTAGTTGGCTTAGCAGTACTTGGATCTTCAACAATGTTGATTTCACCAGTATTAGACACACTTGTTTCTTCAATCACTTGTGTATCCCCGAATACTCTTTCTTCCATAGAAGCCATCATTTCAACTTGCACCTCTTCAGTCTTGTCTGATTCATTGCTCATTCTTGATCTAGACAGTACTTGCAAAGTCTGTTTCCTTTGAAACCATACTTGTCTTTGTGGTGATGGAGTTGAATACACAGGAAATTGAATAGTAATTTCCTCCAACTTCTCATAGAAAGCACTCCAATTTGTTTGAAGTGGCGATTGAGGTGGTGGTGCTGGCTGAGTTACCAAAATTTCTTCAACTTGTGGCTCCTCATGAGTAGGCTGTGGTTCTTCATGCTGAATCTCCATATTTGAAGGTCTATCCACACCAGTCTCTAAACCAATTCCATCTTCATTAGTCTCAATGACATCTTCATCCAATTCAAAATGGATGTCATTTCCAGAGATCCTTGTCTGATTATCAGAAGAAGGTGGTTGTCCTTCATAATTCCTCCCCTGTTTGGTTGCATTCAGTTGCCTTTTCTTGTGGTTCTTGAATCTTTGCTTCTTGATTGCAGACTTCTGAATAGATCTATGTTGCCTCATCCAAGGTGACACTTTGTTCCTTAACTTGAGTAGGCTAGCTTCCAATTCAGCAATTCTCTTGTCTTGAACAAGCTTTTCTTTCTGCAACACCTGTACCTGTTGGGACAAACTTGTACACAAAGCAGTTAAATTTGCAACATCCACCACCTCTGGTGCTTGTGCTTGTGGGGAACCACTAGCAGCAATAGAATCAGCAGGTGTGTGGATCATCTCATCAGTGTTTGGTGGAACACCAACATTGTGAGAAGAAGATTGTGAATCTTCTAGGAAATGCGAAATCTGGTGAGAAGGAGTTTGTTGAGAAGCACTAGCATTGCTAGGTTCCTCACCTTCTTGATTGGCAGGTTGGGCTAACATATGAGCAAACAATGGTGTTACTAAATAAGTGTGAAAACACTTATCCTTTTACCACTTATTTCCAATAATAACAAGACCAAAACGTGTATTTTATGTCGTAAAAGTCGGAATTATGCGTGATTTGTGTTTTTATTGTGTTTTAGGACCAAAAGATGAAAAAGGAAGAAAACATGGGCTATCACGGGCTTTTATCGAAGAAAATGAGAAAAGACGAAGTCAAAAGATCAAGAGTGCAAAAAGAACGGAAGTCTAAGGCCTATTCTGAAGATTTATCGAAGAAAAAGTCTAAAGACGGAAGTTTAATGAAGTCGAAGAACTCAAGTCTAATTATAGAAGAAAATTAGAAGACGAGTTCAATTTACATCGACAAATCCCGAGACGACGTCGAGAAAGACAAAGAATTAAAATCGAGTCGAGAAGAAAGAAAGAAAGAAGGAAGCACATGCACCTCCCCATCTCTTATAAATACCCTCCTAATGACACATTAGGAGGGTGGTTAGCTAGTTATTTTTCTTTCTTTAGTTTTTATTTTAGAGAGAGAAAGTGTTTAACTTTCTCTCACTAAAACTTCATCTTTTCTTTCAAGTTTAAGCTTTATTTAATCTTTGTATTTGAGTTTCATTAATCAAAAAGTTCAAGTTTAAGTTTTTAATCTTTAATCTTCTTCTACCTTTCTTGATTTTAAATTGTCCTTGATCCGAAATATTAATGAAACGTGTTTGATTTTGGTGATTTTGTGATTAAAAAGTTTATCTTTTTATTTCTTTCTAAGTCTTACACGGATTAAGCCTTGAGCTATTCATGCTTATTGGCTTATTTAGTGTTTAGCTTATTGCTTTTAGTTTTCTCAAAGAGTTTAGTCTTTTTAAAAGTTTCTTTTATAAAATTTGCAAATTTCGTATTTTAAAAGCTTTCTAGTTTATGCTTGGTTTCATTTGGTTAAGATTTGGATAAGTTCTTATTCGTGTATGCTTATTGGAACTACTTATTGGGATTTTTGCTTATTTCACTTGCATCGGATTACTTTGCCCTCCATCGCAAAGTTAGGGCTCAAACATTGCGACGGTACATTCAGACAGCTTATTTGTGATCGCAATAACCCAAGGGGTTCTACTTTGCGATCAAGAGAACATCCCCCTTATTCCGATCGTGATTGTGATCGCTCATTGCGGTCGCACATTGCAACAGGTCTTAAGGTTTAATTAAGACGAAACTCTGCCCAATTTTTGTTAGCAATATTCCGATAGAAGTTATATTATTCTGATGCTTTGAACATTCCGACAGCTTCATTTCACATTTAGATAGAGTAACATTCCAATAGGAATTATTCCGATAGATAGTGTATTCCGATACTCAACTTCAATATTCCGACAGAATTCAGGTGTGATATTCCGATGGGTAGTATTGCGATCAATATTGCGATGGTTTAGACATTGCGACAGTCTTTTTATTCCGATACTGTCCATCGCAATAATTAGTTTACTTTACTTCGTTGATTTATTTTTCAAGTTTTTAGTTCTATTAAGTTTTAATTTCTGATAATTGCACGCTTCCCGAAATCTCTATTCTTACCAAGTGTTTTTCTAGTAATTTTTAGTTTAATTTTTTAAGGCTTTAATTTTACTCAACGATATTTCCCTATTTGCTTTTAGCTTAAAAATAGATAATCAAACAACCCCTTTTATTTTCCACCAAGAACGACTGAGTCACACTAATTAACGGTAATCAATTCGAAAAGACTTGGAACGAAATTATTTTATACTTGGTTAAAAACCTTGTATTATTACTGTTCCTATAAAGGCATTGCCTTGTTTGGTCAAGAAAGAGAAAGTTCTCTTTGTGAATGAAGGAACATCCCATGTATCAGTTAACTCTGGTAGGTTAGGTATTTTGTCACTAACTAAAGTCTGAATGAATCTAGGATACATTAAAAACTTCTTAGTCCCTTCCAAATTCCTAGTCATGCCTTCAAAAATTAATTTTGAAAAATTAAAGACCCTGATATTTGCTAGACCAACACCAGCTGATGCCAATGCAGCAGGTATTTGATCAAAAGATGTACTTTTAGAACTTAAACAGTGAATAATAGCATGAAAAATCAATTTCCATTAAGGTGAAAATAAAGCTTTAAAGAAAGTAAGACTTTCCCTACCACCTCCATAGCCCATGGCTGCAAGGCTGTCATGAATCTCTGTATTGTTAAGCATACTAAGTCCATTTTCATCATTTAATCTCAAACTTGCTCGTAGCAGTACCTCAGTTACATATATATTTCTATGATTCACCCTAGCCTTAATGCAAGGTTGACCAAACCGAGTACCTAATACAACAGTATCCCAAAATTGTTCAACAATGGAAATAGAGACAACTGGACTTACAGTGAGTGCAAAGCGAACATGACTTCGAGATAAGAAACCAAGCATCTCATGGAAACCAAGAGAGTCATCATTCGTAGCAAGATTCACAACCAAATTATGCTTAGAGATTACTTGTAAAGCAGCCATTAGTATTTTTGATGATTGTAAAATTAGAGAGAAGGTTATAGAATCAAGAGATAAAAATAAAAGATTAGGTGAATCAATTGTATAATTGGAGTAAGTATTTAAGTAAATAACAAACCCAAGCGCGAAGAAACCGCCAAATTTACAAAAGAGACCCTTAACGGTACAACGGACATGTAGCTGTACATGGAACATAAGCGGTACTTGAATTTGTGCTAGCGGTACTTGTAGTGACAACGGTACCTCACAATATTGACCAGTTCATGCTTTCCACTAACAATGTAACCTCTTTTATCTTTTTTTATTAACCTGCAATAACATCAAAAACACAAAACATAGACTATACAATAAAAATTATAAAAATTTGTACAGCTATTACCTCCCCTCAACATATGCAGCATGTTATTGGTTGAGAATACCAATATGTGTCACCAAGAATTTGAATCTCTTTGCATCAAATGCCTTGGTCAACAAATCAGCTACATTGTTGTCTGTATGAATCTTCAAGACTTGAATAAGCTTTTTGTCATAAGCATCTCTTATAAAGTGATGTCTTATTTCAATATGCTTGGTCTTGGAGTGAAATACTGGATTCTTGACAATGCATATAGTACTTTCATTATCAATGTAAATCTTGGTGTTCATGAAGTTAAACCCATAGTCAAACAATTGGTTTCATTTGGTTAAGATTTGGATAAGTTCTTATTCGTGTATGATTATTGGAACTGCTTATTGGGATTTTTGCTTATTTCACTTGCATCGGATTACTTTGCCCTCCATCGCAAAGTGAGGGCTCAAACATTGCGACGGTACATTCAGACAGCTTATTTGTAAACTCAATAACCCAAGGGGTTCTACTTTGCGATCAACAGAGCATCCCCCTTATTCCAATCGTGATTGCGATCGCTCATTGCGATCACACATTGCGACGGGTCTTAAGGTTTTATTAAGACGAAACTCTGCCCAATTTTTGTTAGCAATATTCCGATAGAAGTTACATTATTCTGATGCTTTGAACATTCCGACAGCTTCATTACACATTCAGATAGAGTAACATTCCGATAGGAATTATTCCGATAGATAGTGTATTCCGATACTCAACTTCTATATTCCGATAGAATTCAGGTGTGATATTCCGATGGGTAGTATTGCGATCAATATTGCGATGGTTTAGACATTGCGACAGTCTTTTCATTCCAATGCTTTCCATCGCAATAATTAGTTTACTTTACTTCGTTGATTTATTTTTCAAGTTTTTAGTTCTATTAAGTTTTAATTTCCGAAAATTGCACGCTTTCCGAAATCTCTATTTTTACCAAGTGTTTTTCTAGTAATTTTTAGTTTAATTTTTTAAAGCTTTAATTTTAATCAAGGACATTTCCCTATTTCTATTAGTTTAAAATAGATAATCAAACAACCCATTTATTTTCCACCAAGAACGACCGAGTCACACTAATTAACGATAATCAATTCGAAAAGACTTGGAACGAAATTATTTTATACTTGGTTAAAAACCTTGTATTAAATGGCGTCGCTGCCGGCTCTTTTGGTTAAGATTAACGGTTTTTAGTGAGAGACGCGTTGGATTTTGGGATCCGTTCATTCGTGAACGTTATTTTCCTTGCTTAAAAATTTTCCAAAAAAATCTATAAAAATTTAAATTTTTTTCAAAAATACAAAAACATTAAAAAAATCATAAAAAGCATTTCTTTTCCAAAGTTTTGCACCAAAAAGATTTTATTTTTACAAGTACATATATATTCTTTGTTTCTTTGGTTTCTTTCTTTTGCAGGTGTATGCGTACTAGATCTTCAACTTATCCAGAGCCCGAGACTCGTGAAGATTTAGATATGGCTGGTGTGCACAACAACAATAACAACCCACCTCTACCCAATTTGAATAACAATAACAACAACAACAATGTTCCCCCACCCGACTTACGAACAATGGAGGAGCTTTGTCAGCCAACAATGAACGGACGCGGGGGACCGATTGCGCCGATGCAAATTACGGCTCCTGAATTTTCGTTGAAGCATCACATGATCCATCAAGTTCAAAACGCTTGTCCTTTTCGCGGATTACCCGATGATGATGCCAACAAACACCTCGACAAATTCATTACCGTCACCCAAAGCATGAAACTTCCCGGTGTTACTATGGATTTCCTTCGCCTACATCTCTTTCCACACACTTTATCCCACCATGCCGAAAAATGGTTTGATCATCTTCCCAAAAACTCAATTCATACATGGAATGACATGACTCAACGTTTTTTGTCGCGCTACTTCCCACCATCCATGGTCACTAGTCTTCGCAACCAAATCAGTGGATTTACTCAAGAACCTGATGAGTCGCTTTTCAATGCTTGGGAACGTTATAATGTCTTGATCGACCGTTGTCCGAACCATAACATGCTCCCCGTTACTTTGATTGATACCCTCTACAATGGTTTAACTTTTCGTGATCGTGATACGATTAATGCTGCCGCCGGTGGTACATTCATGAAGAGAAGACCTGAGGAGTGTAGAGAGCTTATAGAGAACATGACCACTCACCACAAAAATTGGGATTCGTCCGCATCCTCAAGATCAAACCCGAGAGTCAATGTTTCTTCTACTTCAGCAACCCCAGATATGACCAAATTCACACGCATGATGGCCGAAATAAAGAAAAGTATTCTACTCGTAGCTACGAATCAACAACAACAAGCTAAAGCTGTAGAAACTTCTTATGAGATTTGCGGGGATTCTCATTCATACACCGATTGTCCTTACACTCATGAAAATCCGGAAAATGTGTATGCTGCCAACGGTAACTTTTCTATGGGAGGCTATCAAGCACGTCCTCAAGGTGACCGCAATTTGCTTAGTTATCGTTCAAATAACTTTCTTTCACCACCCGGTTTTAAATCCCATAATAGACCACCACCACCTCAATTGAACAACACACAATACCCACCAAGGAACCAAGGCCAAAGAAGTAACTTCCAAGGGAATTCTTCCAAAAATCAAAGGAATTATAACTCAAATCAAGGGAATTTTAATAGTCAAAATCAAGGGGCTTTTAATAGGTAAAACCAACGGTTTCAAAATAACAACTTTAACCAAGGTTTTAATAATAACAATGCTTATCAACAACAATATCCAAACCAAGGTTTTCAAAATCAAGGGCAAAACACGAATTCCCCTTCAATGGACTTGGTTCTTCAAAAGTTGACTGATAAGTTGAGTGAACATAAGAAAATCATGTCTGCTATGCAAGAATCGAGTGATAAGAAATTTATGCTAATGTTTCAAGCCATTAATCCCCAAGGCCCACCCCAAGGTACTCTCCCTTCTAACACCGTGACCAATCCTAGGGCCAACGTTAATGCCATCACTACTTGGAGCGGTAAGATCATCATTGAACCTTATTCTTCACCAACTAACCAAGGACCCGAGATTCCTTCTACTTGTGATATACCACCCGTTATGCCTTCGTCTGCACCTTATGTCCCACCGATACCTCAAGTTTATACCACACATTCGGTTCCAAAACCGGTTCCTCCACTTTCCACTTCTACCCCTTCACCACCCAAGGATGTGAATGAGAATTACTTTCCAAAGCCTTCATCTCAACCCAATATACCTTATCCCTCAAGGTTGAGGAAAGAGAAGTTGAAAAACAAGGATGATATTCAGGTTTCTAACTTTCTTAAAATGTTTAAACAACTGAATTTCAACATCTCCTTTGCTGAGGCTCTCGCTCACATGCCTAAATATGCTAAGATGTTTAAGGATCTTTTAAGTGATAAGGAAAAATTGCTCGACATCGCCAATACCCAATTAAATGAGAATTGTTCTGCCGTTCTTTTGAGAAAACTTCCTGTTAAATTAGGAGATCCGGGTCGTTTCTTGATTCCTTGCAACTTCCCCGGGGTAGAGAATTGTATAGCCCTAGCCGATCTAGGTGCTAGTATAAACTTAATGCCATTAAGTGTTTGGAAACAATTATCTCTACCCGAGCTAGTCCCCACACGAATGACATTGGAATTAGCTAACCGTACGGGTGCTTATCTGGTGGGGATAGCCGAAGACGTCTTCGTCAGTGTCGACAAATTCACCTTTCCGGCGGATTTTGTTGTCGTTGACTACAAGATGGACCCCCGTGTTCCATTAATCGTTGGACGTCCATTCTTGAGGACCGGTCGCACTCTCATTGATGTACCCGCGGGCGAATTAATCATGAGAGTCGGTGACGAGAAAATCGTCTTCAACATGGGTAAACTTTCTAAGCAGCCGTCTGAAAACGAGAGCGTTAATTTCATTGACGTTCTTGATGAGGCTTGTGAAGAGCATTTCAAAGATGCTTGTAAAAGTGGTTCTTCTTCTCTACCCATTGTTGAGACCGTTGCCTCTATTTCTCCATCACTAACTCCATTTAGAGAAAGTGATTTTCTTTTGAAAGAATTTGAAGCAACTTTGGGGGATGTGGATTTACAATATGACGATTCCCCCTCCAATTGGGATGAAGACATTCGTACCATTGAGAAACTTCTCAATGAGGACCATATTTCTCCACCATCTCCTAAGGACATCTCTATCGATGAACCGAATTTGACTACGCCTTCCATCGAAAATCATCCGGATTTAGAGCTTAAGGATCTTCCGTCTCATCTCGAATACGTTTTCCTTGAAGACAATAAGAAGTTACCCGTCATCATCGTAAAGGATTTGAAAGAAGACGAAAAATCTCGACTTATCGCCGTGCTGAAGAATCATAAGAAATCGATTGCTTAGAAATCGGATATTCGTGGAATTAATCCTCACTTTTGCACACATAAAATTCTCATGGAGGACGACTTTAAAGCCACTATTCAAAACCAAAGAAGGGTGAATCCCAAGATCCATGACGTTATCAAAAAAGAGGTTATCAAACTTCTTGATGCGGGAATGATCTACCCTATCTCGGATTCACCATGGGTTAGTTCGGTCCATTGTGTGCCTAAGAAAGGCGGAATCACCGTTGTGCCCAATGAAAACAACGAGTTGATTCCTACTCGTCTCGTTACAGGGTGGAGAGTTTGTATAGACTATCGCAAACTCAATGATGCTACGAGAAAGGATCATTTTACCCTTCCTTTTATGGACCAAATGCTTGAACGTCTAGCGGGTAATGACTATTACTGCTTTTTAGACGGTTTCTCCGGGTATTTTCAAATTTCCATCGATCCTAAAGACCAAGAGAAAACCACATTACTTGTCCTTATGGAACATTTGCTTACAAAAGAATGCCTTTCGGCTTATACAATGCTCCTGGGACTTTCCAAAGGTGTATGATGGCTATCTTCCATGACATGGTTGAAGAAACTATGGAAGTCTTCATGGATGATTTCTCGGTCTATGGTGATTCTTTCTCTATTTGCCTTGCCAATTTGGAACGCATGCTCAAACGGTGTGAATACACTCGCCTGGTTCTAAATTGGGAAAAATGCCATTTTATGGTAAAAGAAGGCATTGTTCTTGGACACAAAATTTCCAAATCCGGTCTTGAAGTGGACCGTGCTAAAGTCGATGTTATTGCTAAATTACCTCCACCTTCAACCGTGAAGGGTTTGAGAAGTTTCCTCGGTCATGCGGGCTTCTATCGTCGATTAATTCAAGATTTTTCTAAAATCGCTCGCCCGATGACCCACCTCTTGGAAAAAGATACTCCTTTTATCTTTTCTAAAGAGTGTATTGAATCCTTCAATCTTCTTAAGGACAAGCTAACTAAGGCACCGATCTTGGTTACCCCTAATTGGGAGCTACCTTTTGAATTGATGTGTGATTCTAGCGACTTTGCTATTGGAGTGGTTTTGGGCCAAAGAGTGAACAAACACTTCCAACCAATCCATTATGCTAGCAAGACAATGACGGGGGCTCAATTGCATTATACCACTACCGAAAAAGAGCTTTTAGCTGTAGTGTATGCTTTTGAGAAGTTCCACCCCTATCTTGTTCTTTCCACCATAATCGTCCATACTGACCATTCCGCGTTGAAGTACCTGTTAAATAAACAAGATTCCAAGCCAAGACTTCTTCGTTGGGTTTTGCTCCTTCAAGAATTTAAAATTGAAATTCGTGACAAAAAGGGAGCGGAAAACCTAGCCGCAGATCATCTAAGTAGACTTGAGGATCCTTATCAATGGTATCATCCGAATCAAGAGATCAATGACTCTTTTCCCCTTGAGGCCTTAATGTCTATCAACTCCAATCTTGATGACACCCCGTGGTTTGCGGACATTGCAAACTACTTAGCGGGTGGTATTCTCATCGAAGGGTTAACATCCCAACAAAAGAATAAGTTCTTTAAAGATGTTAAGACTTACTTTTGGGATGACCCTTATCTCTTCAAACAATGTGCTAATCTGATTATTCGTCGGTGCGTTGATGGACCCGCAGCTTTAGACATTCTCAAAGCTTGCCATAAAGGACCCACCGGTGGTCACTTTGGTCCCAACTATACAGCGAAGAAAGTGTTCGATTATGGATTCTATTGGCCCTCCATTTATCGTGAAGCTCACGAAATGGTTAAAAATTGTGATGCTTGCCAACGCCAAGGCAAGATCACACATAAAGATGAGATGCCTCAAAATTTCATACAAGAATGTGAAATCTTTGATGTATGGGGTATCGACTTTATGGGGCCATTTCCATCATCCAAAGGGAACAAATACATCCTCGTAGCCGTTGACTACGTATCCAAATGGGTTGAAGCAAAGGCTCTCCCTACGAACGATGCGAGGGTGGTTGTGAACTTTTTGAAGCGGTTATTTGCTCGATTCGGTGTTCCTCGTGCTATCATCAGTGACCGCGGGACTCATTTTTGCAATGATCAATTTGCTAGAGTCATGGCTAAGTACGGTTTCAATCACCGTCTTTCCACCGCTTATCATCCTCAAACAAATGGTCAAGCCGAGATATCTAACTGTGGATTGAAGCGAATTCTAGAGCGTACTGTGGGAGAGCATCGTGCCTCGTGGGCCGATAAGTTAGACGATGCTTTGTGGGTTTTCCGTACCGCCTATAAGACTCCGATTGGTTGCACTCCATATCGTGTTGTGTACGGGAAGGCATGCCACCTCCCTATTGAGCTGGAACATAAGGCATACTGGGCCTTGAAGTGGGCCAACTTTGACATCAACAAAGCCGGTGATCTTCGGAAGATTTAACTCAATGAGCTAAATGAACTAAGGAATGAAGCTTATGAGAACTCATTGATCTACAAGGAAAAGACCAAGATCATTCATGATGCAAGGATTAAGAACCAAGAGTTCCACGTTGGTGATCAAGTTTTACTCTTTAACTCTCGGCTGAAGATCTTCTCCAGCAAGCTGAAGAGCCGTTGGTCTGGTCCATTCACCGTCGCCAAAGTCTTCCCATATGGCACCATTGAGCTTTCTCAGCCAAATGGGCCAAATTTCAAAGTGAATGGCCAGCTTGTGAAGTTGTACTTTGGTGAGGACATCTCTCATGAGATGATTCCATCGCTCACCACGTTTCCCTTGAACTAGTTCTGGGTCGAGTCAGGCTCGTGACTCGGTTAACAAAAACAAACGCTTCTCGGGAGGCAACCCGTTGATCTATCCTTTACCGTTTTCATAATAAGTGTAGGGGGAGCCCCGTATGTGTTTGTTGTCTTGTTTCTTTTGATGTGCAGGGGTTAAAGCTTCGACGCTCCATTCTCGATGAGTTTTGACGACCCATGATTCCGTGTTCCCATCTTCCTGGTTCTATCCTAAACTATCGTGATTCAATATTTCATATCTTATATATTCACATTGAATTCACCATAGTTGTCCTTTCCTTAGCAAGATTTAAACAAAGTGCACAATGTCCTAAGTGTAGGGGAGTTTACTCCCACATGCTTAAACATTGAGGACAATGTTTATATCAAGTGTAGGGGGGACTTCTATCGAAGTAAGTGGGCTTTTCTATGAATTTGTCCTCATTTTAACCGGAAAATCTAATTTTTCGACATTTTTCAAATTTTTTGGCCTAGTTGTATAGTAGTATTTTCCTTTGTTAACGTTATTTACTTTCTTTGCTAGAATAAACTTTCAATAAAGTGGTTTTAAATTTTTCAACGTTGTGAATCTTTTGACTCAACCCGAGTTTACTTATCTAAGTTTACTCTAGCTAGTATCCTTAACGTGTTTAAGTCAAGTTTTGCTAGGCTTTTATATAGGGAACTTTAAAACGCGAAAGTCTTAACTCTCACGGGTTAAGAACAAGAACTTTTCGCAAGTTCCTATAATTGATCCTAGAGAGTTGTTTATCAAGGGAACTTTAAAATGCGAATTCTAAACTTGAAAAAGTCTAAGAGTTTGCAAGATCCTATAGATGACTTGAAAACCCAAAACTTTGATTTAATAGGCTAAGCATCCACGAGTCTCATTCCTTGAGATTTTAAATTGTGGAGAACGAGAGATGATAGAGTCAATTATAAGTTTGGTATTCTTTCGTGAATTTATGTGAGTTGATTATAAACTTTTTCTCCCATCGCCTGCTAATAAATTTAACTACAATAAATAAGGTTGTACGATTTGAAAAGTTACTTAGCTTCTAGCCCAAGATCGTTTAAAAGTTGCTCGGTATTATTTAGAGTTCATAGCCAATGCATAACTTATTGAAGCGGGATGCGTAGATTGGCGAATCCGAAAAGGTCCTAACAAGACACGAGGGCTACATTTTGTTGCTAAAGATCCAAAAGTGATGTGAAGAATCATTTATCGAAAATCAATATGAAGGATCGAGACACACGACGAAAAGCAAATATTCCCCTAAAGATCATGGAGAAGTCTAACCGAAAAGACCCTAGCAAGGTATGAGGATAAATAGATCCAAGTCCTAAAAGGAGGCGGATCATTGTATATCAAAGTCCAAAATAAAGATTGGAGAAAAATGAAGAAGTCGTGGTCCAAATATGAAGAATCTCTCAAAAACTTCAAGTGAAGAAATTCCTATTATGAAGAGAAGACCATAATTTCAAGAACGTCTCTCAAAGATTGGAAGTATGAAGTCGCTGCCAAATGTCGGTCCGAGAAAGGTCTCAAATCGTGAAGCGAGTTATGCCAAGATATGAACTTTAAGAGGTCCCAAGAAGCAGTTTTAAAAGATTTTGTCATTTAGCTAACTATTGATTAAATCGTCCCACTTTATTTTCGGCCTAAATAAACTATCAAAATAAGTCAAACAATGTATCCTCGTGATCATTCAAGACAAAATTAAAATATAAGAGATATACCTAGGAATAAGGGAGTCTAAGTGAATAACTGGCCCACATGAGTTTGTGTTAGTTTGCTGACTTATAATAACATTGATCTCGTTTATAAGCTTGGTTGGGGAACGTGAAACTTGAGGATGATGAACATTCATGACGGCCAAAACCCCAATGTAAGTCTTTGATTTCTTTACTTGTTTTGTACATATTTCTATCTTTTTAGTTTCCTTAAACTTTAGTATTTAAATAAAGGCCAAGGTGGGTTATTTATGATGAGAAATGTAAACTGTGCTTCGAAATTAATGCATTGCATGAGGGCATTGCAATGGTCAAGTGTAGGGGATTTAATAAGTGTGAAAACACTTATCCTTTTACCACTTATTTCCAATAATAACAAGACCAAAACGTGTATTTTATGTCATAAAAGTCGGAATTATGCGTGGTTTGTGTTTTTATTGTGTTTTAGGACCAAAAGATGAAAAAGGAAGAAAACATGGGCTATCATGGGCTTTTATCGAAGAAAACGAGAAAAGACGAAGCCAAAAGATCAAGAGTGAAAAAAGAACGGAAGTCCAAGGCCTATTCTGAAGATTTATCGAGGAAAAAGTCTAAAGACGGAAGTTTAATGAAGTCGAAGAACTCAAGTCTAATTATAGAAGAAAATTAGAAGACGAGTTCAATTTACATCGACAAATCCCAAGACGACGTCGAGAAAGACAAAGAATTAAAATCGAGTCGAGAAGAAAGAAAGAAAGAAGGAAGAACATGCACCTCCCCTTATCCTATAAATACCCTCCTAATGACACATTAGGAGGGTGGTTAGCTAGTTATTTTTATTTCTTTAGTTTTTATTTTAGAGAGAGAAAGTGTTTAACTTTCTCTCACTAAGACTTCATCTTTTCTTTCAAGTTTAAGCTTTATTTAATCTTTGTATTTGAGTTTCATTAATCAAAAAGTTCAAGTTTAAGTTTTTAATCTTTAATCTTCTTCTACCTTTCTTGATTTTAAATTGTCCTTGATCCGAAATATTAATGAAACGTGTTTGATTTTGATGATTTTGTGATTAAAAGTTTATCTTTTTATTTCTTTCTAAGTCTTACACGGATTAAGCCTTTAGCTATTCCTGCTTATTGGCTTATTTAGTGTTTAGCTTATTGCTTTTAGTTTTCTCAAAAAGTTTAGTCTTTTTAAAAGTTTCTTTTATAAAATTTGCAAATTTCGTATTTTAAAAGCTTTCTAATTTATGCTTGGTTTCATTTGGTTAAGATTTGGATAAGTTCTTATTCGTGTATGTTTATTGGAACTGCTTATTGGGATTTTTGCTTATTTCACTTGCATCGGATTACTTTGCCCTCCATCGCAAAGTTAGGGCTCAAACATTGCGACGGTACATTCAGACAGCTTATTTGTGATCGCAATAACCCAAGGGGTTCTACTTTGCGATCAAGAGAACATCCCCTTATTCCGATCGTGATTGCGATCGCTCATTGCGGTCACACATTGCGACGGGTCTTAAGGTTTTATTAAGACGAAACTCTACCCAATTTTTGTTAGCAATATTCCGATAGAAGTTATATTATTCTTATGCTTTGAACATTTCGACAGCTTCATTTCACATTCAGATAGAGTAACATTCCAATAGGAATTATTCCGATAGATAGTGTATTCCGATACTCAACTTCAATATTCCGACAGAATTCAGGTGTGATATTCTGATGGGTAGTATTGCGATCAATATTGCGATGGTTTAGACATTGCGACAGTCTTTTTATTCCGATACTGTCCATCGCAATAATTAGTTTACTTTACTTCGTTGATTTATTTTTCAAGTTTTTAGTTCTATTAAGTTTTAATTTCCGATAATTGCACGCTTCCCGAAATCTCTATTCTTACCAAGTGTTTTTCTAGTAATTTTTAGTTTAATTTTTTAAGGCTTTAATTTTACTCAACGATATTTCCCTATTTGCTTTTAGCTTAAAAATAGATAATCAAACAACCTATTTTATTTTCCACCAAGAACGACTGAGTCACACTAATTAACGGTAATCAATTCGAAAAGACTTGGAACGAAATTATTTTATACTTGGTTAAAAACCTTGTATTATTACTGTTCCTGTAAAGGCATTGCCTTGTTTGGTCAAGAAAGAGAAAGTTCTCTTTGTGAATGAAGGAACATCCTATGTATCAGTTAACTCTGGTAGGTTAGGTATTGGTCACTACCTAAAGTCTGAATGAATCTAGGATACATTAAAAACTTCTTAGTCCCTTCTAAATTCCTAGTCATGCCTTCAAAACTTAATTTTGAAAAATTAAAGACCCTGTTATTTGCTAGACAAACACCAGCTGATGCCAATGCAGCAGGTATTTGATCAAAAGATGTACTTTTAGAACTTAAACAGTGAATAATAGCATGAAAAAGCAATTTCCATTAAGGTGAAAATAAAGCTTTAAAGAAAGTAAGACTTTCCCTACCACCTCCATAGCCCATGGCTGCAAGGCCATCATGAATATCTGTATTGTTAAGCATACTAAGTCCATTTTCATCATTTAATCTCAAACTTGCTCGTAGCAGTACCTCAGTTACATATATATTTCTATGATTCACCCTAGCCTTAAAGCAAGGTTGACCAAACCGAGTACCTAATACAACAGTATCCCAAAATTGTTCAACAATGGAAATAGAGACAACTGGACTTACAGTGAGTGCAAAGCGAACATGACTTCGAGATAAGAAACCAAGCATCTTATGGAAACCAAGAGAGTCATCATTCGTAGCAAGATTCGCAACCAAATTATGCTTAGAGATTACTTGTAAAGCAGCCATTAGTATTTTTGATGATCGTAAAATTAGAGAGAAGGTTATAGAATCAAGAGATAAAAATAAAAGATTAGGTGAATCAATTGTATAATTGGAGTAAGTATTTAAGTAAATAACAAACCCAAGCGCGAAGAAACCGCCAAATTTACAAAAGAGACCCTTAACGGTACAACGGACATGTAGCGGTACATAGAACATAAGCGGTACTTGAATTTGTGCTAGCGGTACTTGTAGTGACAACGGTACCTCACAATATTGACCAGTTCATGCTTTCCACTAACAATGTAACCTATTTTATCTTTTTTTATTAACTTGCAATAACATCAAAAACACAAAACATAGACTATACAATAAAAATTATAAAAATTTGTACAGCTATTACCTCCCCTCAACATATGCAGCATGTTATTGGTTGAGCATACCAATATGTGTCACCAAGAATTTGAATCTCTTTGCATCAAATGCCTTGGTCAACAAATCAGCTACATTGTTGTCTGTATGAATCTTCAAGACTTGAATAAGCTTTTTGTCATAAGCATCTCTTATAAAGTGATGTCTTATTTGAATATGCTTGGTCTTGGAGTGAAATAATGGATTCTTGACAATGCATATAGTACTTTCATTATCAATGTAAATCTTGGTGTTCATGAAGTTAAACCCATAGTCAAACAATTGATTTTGAATCCAAAGTACTTGTCCACAGCAATGAGCAGCAGCTACATATTCAGCTTCAGTTGTAGAAGTAGCAACAATGGTTTGCTTCTTACACTGCCATGAAATGAGTCTTCTGCCTAGGAATTGACAACCCCCTATTGTGTATTTCTTATCATGATTAGCTCCAATCATAATCACTATCTGAGTAAGCTTCCAATTCAAAGGTGGAATCTCTAGGATACCATAATCCTAAGTTGGGTTGACTTTTAAGATATTTAAAAATCTTCTTTACAGCATGTAGATGTGACACCTTTGGATGAACTTGGAACCTTGAACAGGCACACACAACAAACATTATATCTGGCCTTGAAGCAGTAAGATACATCAATGAACCAATCATTGATCTGTATAGATGAATGTCAACATCTTCTCCATGTTCATCTTTTGATAAAGACTTCTTGGCTTCAAAAGGTGTGCTTGTACTCCTTGTATCCATACATGAAAATTTCTTCAAGATTTCAGCAACATATTTATCTTGGCTGATAAATATTCCATATTTCCTTTGTTTGACTTGAAGTCCCAAAAAGAAAGTTAGTTCTCCCACAGAACTCATTTGAAATCTTCCTTTCATCAAAGCTTCAAAATCTTCACACCATGTCTTCTTGGTAGAGCCAAAAATGATGTCATCAACATATACTTGAACTAGAATGATGTCCTTAGCATTCTTCTTGATGAACAGAGTTTTGTCAATGGTTGCTCTCCTATATCCATGTTCTAACAAAAAGTTGGATAAGGTTGCATACCAGGCTCTTGGAGCTTGATGCAGACCATAACGTGCTTTGATAACCTTGTAGACTCTATTGGGGAATTTAGGATCTACAAAACCTGGAGGTTGTGAGACATATACCTCCTCTGAAATAGTACCATATAGAAAGGTACTTTTCACATCAATTTGATAGACTATAAATCCCATATATGATGCAAAGGCCAAAAATAACCTGATGGCTTCTATCCTTGCCACTGGTGCAAAAACCTCATCATAGTCTATCCCTTCTTCCTGTCTATAGCCTTAAGAAATAAGTCTTGCCTTGTTCCTCACAACAACCCCTCTTTCATCCTTTTTGTTCCTGAAGACCCATCTAGTACCAATTACTCTTTTACCTGAGGGAAGATCCACAAGAATCCAAACTTTTTGTAGCTCAAATTGTGTTAATTCTTCTTGCATGGCATCTACCCAACTTTCTTCATCAAGAGCATGAGAAATGTTTTTGGGCTCTACTTGAGATAAGAAACAGGCAAACAAACAATGCTGAGTATCTTTATGATTTATTCTCTGCTGTTGTTTGACATAACTCATAAGTGCATGAGTTTCAATATTGGTTTAAAGTTGTCTTCTGGTTTGTACAGCAGATTTGAGATCTCCAATAATCTGTGTAGTAAGGTGGTTGTTGTTGACTTTATGAGTGGGAATAGAACTGAGTGGAATTTCTGTTTCCAGATTGTTGAAATCAGTTACTGCACCCTGCTCATCATAGGAAGCTTTGGAGAAGATTCCTTCAGCTGGACTAGCATATAAGTCTTCATCGTCCAAGGCTTGTAAAATCTCTTCTAGTGAGTCAACCGATTTGGCAGATTTTGACTTAGCAGTACTTGCAGATGAAGTACCGCTAGGTGTAGTATGTACTGCTGAGTGTTGTGACTCAAAAGATTCTTCTCCTGAATGCTTATTAGCAGTTGTAGCATTCTTTTCTTGATCTTGAAGCCTCTGAAGCTCCTGGGAGGCTTGATCATCATTTGATGGCATGGTTTGCTTCTTGGGAGTTGCAGACATGGGAGTAACAGTAGGCGTGTTGGGCACATAGATATGAACATCATTATCTGATGAAGAAGCATCTTCTTGAGTACCTGCATTAGTTGCACTTGACTCCTCACCTGCATTGTTAGTTTGACAATCCTTTTGCAAAGAATAGTAATCCATGGAGTTAGTTAGATAATCTAAATCAAACATCCAAGAATAACCTATTTTTGGGACATTGGGTTTATTTTCTAAGAAATTAACATGAGCATTTTCTTCAACCTTCTTAGTTGCTAAATTATAAACCCTATATGCTTTACTTTGCAATGAATATCCTACAAGATATCCTAGATCAGACTTTCCATCAAACTTTTCCAAATAATCAAGAGTATTTAGTATAGACACATGACACCCAAAAGGTCTTAAATGACTTATGTTAGGCTTTACATCAGTCAAGAGTTCATAATGTGTTTTGTTTTGAGGCTTGGTTACTAGGACTCTATTTAACACATAACATGCAGTATTGATTGCTTCTGCCTAGAAGGTTTTGGCAAAAGTGAATCAGCCAGCATAGTTCTAGCAACCTCAATCAGTGTCCTATTCTTCCTTTCAGCTACTCCATTTTGTTGTGGAGTTCTAGGATTACTAAATTGTCTCTTAATTCCTTTAGACCTACAGAATTCATCAAGTTCAACATTCTTAAATTATGTCGCATTATCAGTCCTAATGATTAAAACTTGTTTAGTGAACTGTTTTTCAATTACAATGATAAAACCCTTAAGTAATTCACTTGTTTCACTTTTAAGAGCTAAAAAGAAAACCCAACTGAATCTACTATAATCATCAGTTATGACTAGACAAAAGGTCTTATGACTAATGCTTCTGATAGAAACTGGACGAAACAAATCTATATGCAAAAGCTGCAAAGGTCTTGTCACAGTGTTAACAGTCTTGGTCTTACAAGAGGCTCTATGTTGTTTACTGACAAGCAGCACATGTGAAATCATTTTGAAAAGATTTGTTAGGTAGACCTCTAACCAAATTCCTATTCACCAATCTATTAAGATTCTTGAAATTCACATGACCTAACCTTCTATGCCACAAATTTGACTCATCTAAAGAAGCCTTAGCTAGCAAACATGTAATACCACCTGTTGGAGTAATAGTATGAAGATTAAAAGTGTACATATTTTCTTGACTGGGTATTTTAAGCAGTATTTGAGATTCCTTAGGCATCTCAAAGTCTTTAGACAACACCAAGCAGTCTTTGTCTGTGAATAGCACCTTGTTCTTCTTATCACACATTTGTGATACAGAAAAGAGATTGAAATCATTCAATTCTCTTACAAAGAACACATCTTCAAATTCTAACTTTCCTGTGTTGATTTTCCCTTTGCCAGTGATTCTACCTTTGCTACCTCCAAAGGCTACTGGACCTCCTCTGAATTCTTCAAATTCAGCAAGAAAATCTTTGTTTCCTGTCATGTGTCTTGAGCATCCACTATTTACTATACCTTTATCTTTTAATTCATCAATTAGATGCCCCTCAGTATCTTCATTTGAGAGAGCCATTAAACCAAGCTCTTCTTCTTCTGCCCAGTTCATCACTCCATCTACAGTAACCAATGCTTTGGTTCCTTTAGGATTCCTGCTGTTTCCTTTTGGAAAACTTTCAGTTATTCTTGGACTGGTTCTATAGTTGTGCTTGGACTTCTGATTGCTATCCTAAGATTTATCTCTAGAGCATTCTCTTGCAAAGTGTCCATTCCTTCCACAGTTATAGCATTTAACTTTGGACTTTTCATATCCTAATGGCTCATTAGGATCAACAGTCATTTTTCTTCCAGTCTTCTTGAAGAACCTATTAGATCTTACTGACACCATAGTAGCTTTCCATTTAAGATCCATCTCTTCAACATCAGCATCATCCATTTGGAACAAGTCATTGAGTGTTAATCTTGGCCTGTTGTCTTGTCCAGCGAAGAATGAGAAGGCATCATTGTCACTAAACAATGGTGAAGACCTTCCATGTGGATTTTGAGAGACTATAGGACTGCTTTCAATACTTTGTGGGTAAGTACTGCTTGTAAGTCCTCCAACGGTATTTGTGAAGTATGTACTGCTGCTAGATCCACTAGCGATATTATGAAAGTAAGTACCGTTGTTCCCTTCTGATACAAAAGCCAAGTTAGTCTTTGAAGTAGTTGCTGTCTTTACTTCAGTGCCTTTCACATCCATCTCATATGCTCTAAGATTGTTGTAGAGATGATCAAAAGGAATTGTTTCCAAATCATCTCTTGTGATGAAGTGCATAGCCATTGCTTTCCACTCTGGTGGAACACTTCTTAAGAATTTTAAATTAGCTTCTTCATTAGGAATTACTTGTCCATAAACTGCTAACTGAATAAGCAACTTACTGAACCTTCCATATCCACCATGTATCCCCTCTATACTGGTAATTGAGAAGTTATAAACTTCTTGCTTAAGAACAATCTTCTTAATCTTCTTAGATTTGTCATTGCCCCTAAATCTAAGTTTTATAGCATCTCACATAGCTTTAGCATCCTTATAATGATGAAAGCTTGGTAGAATGTCTTCAGAAAGAGCCATAGCTAAAGCAGTTCTGGCTTTTCTCTCTCTGATATCTGCTTGTACCTCCTCATCAGTCACAGCAAGTATAACATAGCATGTATTGTCTGGCAACCAGTGTAGCTTCTTTGGTGTATTCCCATTCTTGATAACTTGCCATACAGTGTGATCTGTGTGATTCAAGTAATGTTCCATCTGCATAGCCCATGTCTAATAATTGTCACCTTTGAGAACTGGGAGTTTAACAACAGACAGAGTATGAGAAGGTGTTGGTGTAGAGGTAGCTACAGCATTCACGGCTTGAACACCTTGTGCTGGTGCAGGATGCACAACTTGTGGTTGTCCCTGTGGTATATGATCAGGGTTCTGAACAACATTCAAGTGAGCATCATCACCTTCTGGTTGAGACATTGAGTTTTGGGATGTGTGGAGTGTTTGGGGTTGTGTTCTTCTTTTTCAGAGTTTCTCAACAAGCTCTGATACCACTTGTTGGTCCCTTTGGTTGGATCTATATTCTGTTAAGAATTAGTATAGTAGTTTGTAATCAAACTAAAACACTTTGAGCACTCTTACTAACACTAAATAAGTTATGCAGAATCTAACTTATAAAGCACAGAAGAACATAATTACTTTTAACTATTCGATTCTCTTATTAATCTACTTGAATGAGGTACATGAAAGACATGGTACCTATGTTCCTTTTATAGAGTAAGGAACCCTAGAAACTTTAGAATATTCTATAAAGATAACTATATCACAGACGATATATTATCAATATTCTAACTATTTAGGTATATCACATAAGATATACTCTAACTATAACTATGACATATCTTATACAAAGATATATTCGTCCTAATCATCATAGCAGTACTTACTTTATAAGTGGCAGTACGTACTATGTATCGCGTTAATACTAACGGTATTTACATAACACCGACAGTACTTGGAATACACTAACGGTACTTGACACTTAACAAATAACTCCCAACATCACGTTAAGTGATTCTTCAATTACACCCGAGGTTCTATTGACGACTATGTAGGCTTTGCTAGTTTGAGAATAACCTAAAAAGATACCTTCGTAAGACTTTGGGTCGAACTTTGTAAGGTAATCTTTGGTGTTGAGAATGAAGCACTTGCTTCCAAACACCCTAAAGTATTCCAATGAGGGCTTCTTACCTTTAAGAATCTCATAGGGGGTCATTCCTAGAAAAGGTCAAATAAGAATTCGGTTGAGAATGTAAGTCGATGTGTCCACGACATTCCACCAAAATTTTTGAGGCAAAGATTGCTCATTTAACATCGTCCTACTCATCTCTTATATGGTCCTATTCTTCCTTTCAACTACCCCATTTGATTATGGAGTGCGAGGAGCCGAGAAGTTATGGGTAATACCATGAGCTTCACAAAAGACACCAAATTGCACTTCATTATCAAATTTCATACCATGATCCGTCCTAATAGAGACAATTGAACATCCTAGTTGATTTTGAATTCTCTGACTAAAGGTTTCGAAGTGATCGAAAGCTTCATTCTGAGACGCCAAAAATCTAGTCCAAGTGAATATAGAGTAGTCCATAACTATAACTAGGGTATAAAGGTTACCTCCATAACTCCGTATGGTGGAAGGTCCAAAGAGATCCATATGTAGGAGCTCTAAGCACCGAGAGGTCGAAACCAAATTCTTGGCTTTGTGACTTGAGTGAACTTTGATACAAGAGATTTTACTCGTTGAAAGTTCGATTCTCGGAATCTCCTCGAATTGATCACAGCCTAAAGTGGAATGATTTGTTCTTGGTGACAAAAAGTGAAGGTTTTTTATCTATTCTACTTAAAAAGGTAAATGAGTAAAGTAAATTAATATTCAAACCAAAAATAGTGAATGAAATAAACCTTGAATTGAAATTTAGCAGTTAAATGATTAAACAGTAAAAGATCCTTACTGAAAACTAGTGCTATCCGGAATAGTGACCATGCGGAATATCAAGCCTTATGCGGAATAGATGCCTACTCGGAATAATGAGTCCATGCGGAATAAAACTTGCTATTCGGAAAAATGGTCTATGCGGAATAACATACGACCATGCGGAATACTAGAAACCATTCGGAATAATACACCCTATGTGGAAAAATGATCTTACTCGGAATATTTTTGTCTATGCGGAATAACGACCCTTATGCGGAATAACAACTACTCGGAATATCAAAGACCATTCGGAATAACTGAACTATTCTGAATAATGGAAAAGAAGGAATGCTATCCGGAATCTTGAAGTTACTCGGAATATGTAAATATTCCGCATAAGGGAAAAAGTAATTAGGCTATGCGGAACAACTGAATATTCCGAATAAAGGAGGAATTAAACAGACTATTCGGAATATATATATATTCCGAATAGGGGACAAAAAGAATAGCTTATGCGGAATAAACTGGGGACGAAGAACAGCAGCAGTAGAACAACAGGGGATGCGACTTTTTACCCAATCGAACCCAATAAACAAAAAGGTTTAACCAAATTAACCACAAATCATCTACTAACTACAAGGATCAAATCCCAATCATAAAAACACAATTCAACAACTTTTTAAGATCAAACTTGAACTAAATAAAAACTTAAGAACTTTAAATAAAAAGAAGATGAAGAACAAGATGAATGAAAAGATTAAAGGAAAACTTGTATTGATGATTAAGATTCAGTAAAACAAAAGGAATGGATCAAACTTACAAGATTAAAAGAAGAAATCAAAGAGATGAAAACCACTCCTTAAGGGAGATGGTTTCGTACGATAGGAAAATGTAACTGAAAGAAAAACTAGATTCCAAATTTTGTGAGGGTGATCCCTTTATATAGGTTGAGTGGTTGGTTGGTGAGTGGGCTTTCTCCCTTTCTTCTTGTCTTCTCGTCTTTTCAGAAAAGTTGACGTTTTCGATTCTGATTCAGGATTTGTCGACGATTAAATTCAACTCGTCTTTTAATTTCTTCGTTAAATAGACTTGAGTTTCTTCGACATATGTAAATCTTCCATCTTTGGTCCTTTTCTTCGATAAATCTCCAAATAGGCCCATTGACTTCAAATCTTTTGCATCTCTTGGACAATAGACTTCGTCTTTAGTCTTTTTCCTTGATAAAACCCGTGCAATCCCATGTTTTCTTCAATATTCATCCGGTTAAAACACATTAAACACAAAAACCACGCATAATTCCAAACAAATGATATTAAACACGCGTTTTAGTCTTGTTTTAATAAGAAATAAGTGGTAAAAGGATGGGTGTTTTCACACCTATCAAATCCCCTACATTTAACCATTGCCATGCCCTCATGCAATGCTTAGTGATAAAGCAAATTTTACATTTTCTCATAATCAATCAACCTTGGCCTTATTAATATACTACTAAACAAAAATCAGAACACTAAGAGAAATTAAAACTTTAATGTAAACAAGAGGATAGAAAATAGCTACGTGGAAATAACTTGCAAAGAGATCGAGGACTTACATTAGGGCTTTGGTGCTGCGAAGATTTATCACCCTCAAGTTTCACGTTCCCCAAACTAAGCTTAAAAACGAGATCATTGTTATTATAAGTTAGCAATTCAAACACTTACACACATGGCTTAATTATATGCTTAAACTCCCTTATTCCTAGGTTTATCTCTTATATTTTATTTTTGTCTTAGAATGATCATGAAGATGCATTTTTGGACTTATTTCGATAGTTTATTTAGGCTGAAAGCAAAGTAGGACGATTTGATCAATAGTTAGCTAAAGGACAAAATCTCTTAAAACTGCTTCTCGGGATATCAAAAATTTCATATCTTGGCATAACTTGGTTCACGATTTGAGACCTCTCTCGGGCCGATATTTGGCATGTACTTCATACTTCATATCTTGAGAGACGTGCTTGAGATAATGGTCTTCTCATCGTTAATAGAGTTTCTTCACTTGGAGACTTTTGAGGGGTACTCCAACTTTGTTGACCACGACTTCATGATTATTTCTTCAATCTCTATTTGGGATTTTGAGATACAACGATCCGCCTCCTTTTCGGACTTGGATCTATTTATCCTCATACCTTGTTAGGGTCTTTTCGGATAGACTTCTCCATGATCTTTATGGGAGTTGATTGCTTTTCGTCGTGAGTCTTGATCCTTCATATTGATTTTGGGAATAATGCTTTTCACATCACTTTTGGATCTTCAGCAATAAAATGGAATCCTCATGCCTTGTTAGGGCCTTTTCGGACTCGCCAATCTTCGCGCCCTGCTTCATAAGTTATGCCTTGGCTATGAACTCTTATCATTACCGAGCAACTTTTAAACGATCTTGGGCTAGAAGCTAAGTAACTTTTCAAATCGTACGACCTTACTTATTGCAGATAAATTATTAGCAAGTGATGGGAGAATAGGCAACTAATTACACCAAGTGAGCTTACGCAAGAATACCGACTTATAATTGACTCTATCATTTCTCGTCCTCCACAATTTAAAATCTCAAGTAATGAGACTCGTGGATGCTTAGCCTAATAAACCAATTAAGGTCTACATGGTTAAGGATACTAGCTAGAATAAACTTGGATAAGTCTATTGGGGTTGAGTCAAACTAATCGCAACGGGCCTAATATGTCAAAGATTTCAAAACTAGCTACACCACTTATTAATACTTTTGACTTTATTGCGGGATATATACATATGAAAGCAACGATAAAAATTTAAAAATTTCGACAAAATGGCCAAAGCTAATTAAAAATTTGAAAAATGTTGAAAAAGATGATTTTCCGGTTAAATGAAGGCATTTTCATGGAAAAGTCCACTTAAAACTTTGATAGAAGTCCCCCTACACTTAAGATAAACATTGTCCTCAATGTTTAAGCATGTGGGAAAAGTCTCCCCTACACTTATGACATTGTGCAAGTTGGTTAAATCAAGTTAAGGAAGAGACGACTAAAAGTGATCAATTTCAAATGTGAGTATGAAGAAAATTGAATCACGATAGTTGAGAGATAGAACCGGATTTTGGATAACACGGGAGCACGGTTCTTCAGAGATTCCAAGAGTGCACTTATCCCTGTAATCACATCACCACACAAATACAAACACCTATGGAGGTCCCCTACACTTAGGAGGTTAAAACAGAAAAGGATAGATACTCGGGCTGCCTCCCGAGGAGCGCTTGTTTTTGATAACCGAGTCACGAGCCTGACTCGACCCAAAATTAGTTCATGGGGAACGTGGTGAGGGATGGAATCATCTCCTGAGAGATGTCCTCACCAAAGTACAACTTCAGACGCTGGCCATTCACTTTGAAATTGGGCCCATTTGACTGAGAAAGCTCAATGGTCCCATATGGAAAGACTTTGGCGACGGTGAATGGACCAGACCAGCGGCTCTTCAACTTGCCAGAGAAGATCTTCAACCGAGAGTTAAAAAGTAAGACTTGATCACCAACATGGAACTCTCGGTTCTTGATTTTTGCGTCATGAAGGATCTTCGTCTTCTCTTTGTAGATCAGCGAGTTCTCATAAGCTTCATTCCTTAGTTCGTGGAGCTTGTTGAGTTGAGTCTTGCGATGATCATCGGCTTTGTTGATGTCGAGGTTAGCCCACTTCAAGGCCCAGTGCGCCTTATGTTCCAGCTCGATAGGAAGGTGGCATGCTTTCCCGTACACAAGACGATAAGGTGTACAACCAATCGGGGTCTTATAAGCAGTACGGAAAGCCCACAAAGCATCATCAAGTTTATCAGCCCATGAGGCACGATGCTCTCCCACGGTTCTTTCCAGAATTCGCTTTAATCCTCGGTTGGATATTTCAGCCTGGCCATTAGTTTGTGGGTGGTAGGCGGTGGAAAGACGATGATTTACACCGTACTTAGCCATGACTCTTGCGAATTGGTCATTGCAAAAATGAGTCCCGCGATCACTAATAATGGCACGAGGCACACCGAATCTAGCGAATAGAGATTTCAAAAAGTTACAAACCACCTTTGCATCATTAGTAGGTAAAGCTTTGGCTTCAACCCACTTTGAAACGTAGTCAACGGCAACAAGGATGTATTTGTTTCCTTTAGATGAAGGGAATGGCCCCATAAAGTCGATACCCCAAACATCAAAGATTTCATATTCTTGAATGAAATTCTGAGGCATCTCTCTTTATGTGTGATCTTGCCTTGTTTTTGGCAAGCATCACAATGTTTAACCATCTCGTGAGCATCACGGTAGATGGTGGGCCAATAAAATCCCGATTCAAACACTTTTTTGGCGGTGTAGTTGGGACCAAAGTGACCACCGGTGGGTCCTTTGTGGCAAGCGTCAAGGATTTCTAAAGCTGTCGGTCCATCAACACATCGGCGAATAATCAAGTCGGCACATTGTTTGAATAGGTAAGGGTCATCCCAAAAGTAAGTCTTAATGTCGGTGAAGAACTTTTTCTTTTGTTGGGATGTTAACCCTTCCTTGAGAATTCCACCCGCTAAGTAGTTTGCAATATCCGCGAACCACGGGGTTTCATCAGAATTCGAATTAATAGACATTAAGGTCTCCAAGGGGAAAGAATCATTGATTTCTTTGTTCGGATGATCCCCTTGGTAGGGATCCTCAAGTCTACTAAGATGATCCGCGGCTAGGTTTTCAGCTCCTTTTTTATCGCGAATTTCGATTTTAAATTCTTGGAGTAGCAAAACCCAGCGAAGAAGTCTTGGTTTGGAATCTTGCTTTGTCAACAAGTACTTCAACACGGAATGATCGGTGTAAACGATTGTGGTGGAAAGGACAAGATAGGGGCGGAACTTTTTGAAGGCATAGACAACAGCTAAAAGCTCTTTTTCGGTTGTCGTATAATGCAATTGAGCCCTCGTCATTGTCTTGCTAGCATAGTGGATTGGTTGGAAGTGTTTATTCACTCTTTGGCCCAAAACTGCACCAATAGCAAAGTCACTAGCATCGCACATCAACTCAAAGGGAAGCTCCCAATTAGGGGTAACTAAGACGGGTGCCTTAGTTAGCTTATCCTTAAGCGAGTTGAAGGCTTCAAGACACTCTTTGGAAAAGATAAAAGGAGTATCTTTTTCCAAGAGGTGGGTCATCGGGCGAGCGATTTGAGAAAAATCTTTGATGAATTGACGGTAGAAGCCCGCATGACCCAGAAAACTTCTCACACCCTTCACGGTTGAAGGTGGAGGCAACTTAGCGATAACATCGACTTTAGCACGGTCTACTTCAAGACCGGCTTTGGAGATTTTTTGTCCTAGCACGATGCCTTCTTTTACCATAAAATGGCATTTTTCCCAATTCAGAACAAGGCGAGTGTCTTCGCACCGCTTAAGCATACGTTCCAAATTGGCAAGGCAAGAAGAGAAGGAATCCCCGAAGACCGAGAAATCATCCATGAAGACTTCCATGGTTTGTTCAACCATGTCATGGAAAATAGCTAACATGCACCTTTGGAAAGTCCCGGGGGCATTGCATAAGCCAAAAGGCATTCTTTTGTAAGCAAATGTGCCATAAGGACAAGTGAATGTTGTCTTCTCCTGATCTTGGGGATCGATGGGTATTTGGAAATAACCCGAGAAACCATCAAGAAAGCAGTAATATTCATTACCCGCTAAACGTTCAAGCATTTGGTCCACAAAAGGTAGAGGGAAATGATCCTTTCTCGTGGCATCATTGAGTTTGCGGTAGTCTATACAAACTCTCCACCCAGTAACGAGACGGGTAGGAATCAACTCGTTGTTTGCATTGGGCACAACGGTGATGCCGCCTTTCTTAGGCACACAATGGACTAGACTAACCCATGGTGAATCCGAAATAGGGTAAATCATACCCGCATTAAGAAGTTTGATAACCTCTGTTTTGATGACTTCATGGATTTTTGGATTCACCCTTCGTTGGCTTTGAATTGTGGGCTTAAAGTCGTCCTCCATGAGAATTTTGTGTGTGCAGAAGTGAGGATCAATTCCGCGAATATCAGAAATTTTCCAAGCAATAGCCTTCTTATGATCTTTAAGCACGGCGATGAGGCGAGTTTTCTCTTCATCTTTCAAGTCCTTCGCGATAATGACGGGTGACTTCTTCTCTTCTTCAAGGAACACGTACTCGAGATGAGGCGGCAACTCCTTAAGTTCTAAATCCGGAGGATTCTCGATGGGAGGCGTTTTCAAAGTCGGAGTATCGATAGCAATAACCGTGGGAGATGGTGGAGAAAGATTGTCTTCGTTGAGAAGGTTTTCAAAGAAATGCATGTCTTCATCCCCATTGGTGGGAGAATCGGCATTTGCTAAGTTCACATCTCCCATGGTGGCTTCAAGATCGTTCCAAAACAAATCACATTTTTTCAAATAGAGACAGTGATGAATCAATAGAGGAAACGGTTTCAACATTGGGAAGAGAGGTAGGAATATTTTTACAAGCATCATTAAAGTGTTCTTCACAAGCCTCATCCAAAACGTCAATACAATTAACACTCTCATATGAATAAGGTTGTTTAGACAACTTTCCCATGTTGAAGACGATTTTATCGTCACCCACTCTCATGATAAGCTCACCGGCTTCAACATCGATGAGAGTGCGACCGGTCCTCAGGAATGGACGACCCAAGATCAAGGAACACGAGGGTCCATCTCGTAGTCGACGACGACGAAATCGGCAAGAAAAGTGAATTTGTCGACTCCTACAAAGACGTCTTCGGCTATCCCCACTGGATAAGCAACCGTACGGTTAGCTAATTCCAAAGTCATTTTGGTGGGGACTAGCTCAGGGAGAGATAATTGCTTCCAAACGCTTAGAGGCATTAGATTAATACTGGCACCTAGATCGGCAAGTGCCATGCAATTCTCTACTCCCGGGAAGTTACAAGGGATTAAGAAACGACCCGGATCACCAAGCTTGGTTGGCAATTTCCTTAAGAGCACTGCAGAGCAATTCTCATTAAGTTGGGTGTTGGCAATATCAAGAAGCTTTTCCTTGTCACTCAGAAGATCTTTAAACATTTTTGCGTACTTAGGCATGTGAGCGAGAGCCTCAGCGAAGGAGATATTGAAATTCAGTTGTTTAAACATTTTAAGAAAGTTTGAAACCTGAATATCGTCCTTGCTTTTGAGCTTCTCTTTCCTCAACCTAGATGGATAAGGTATATTGGAAGAAGAGGAAGGCTTTGGGAGAATAGGATCACTCACATCCTTGGGTGGAGGAGGGGTAGAAGTAAGAGGTGGAGAAATTGGGGATGGAGAAGGATGAGGAATAGGAGCAGGTGACTCATTCTCCTTAGTCACAATCACCGGTGGAGGTATAGGAAGCTCGGGTTCCTTGGTACCTTTGCCACTGCGAGTGGTGATTGCTTTCATCTCCCCTCTTGGATTCGCAACGGTGTTACTCGGAAGAGTACCCGAAGAAGAGGGTTGATTACCTTGGAAGAAACTAGCCATCAGGTTCTTTAAATCATTCGTTTGACTATCCAAAGTATTTCTCATGTCAGCTCTCAGATCGTTCCCTTGTTTCACCAGGTCTGCTTTCAAGTTGCGCACTTCCTGTTGGAGATTATCCACGATCACATTGTTAGTCCTCATGTAGGTTCCAATGTCTTGATGTGATGCGGGGGTTTGGTTGGAAGGAGCATTGTATGCGGGTGGTTGATAAGCAGGTTGCTGGTAAACTTGGTTGTTTCTTTGAGGTGGTTGTTGCTGTTTGTGAGGTGGTATGTATGGTGTACGAGGTTGTTGTTGTTGTTGAGAAGGGCGATTGAGGTTTTTTTGTTGGTTTGGGTTGTTAGGAGGAAAACCGGGTGGTGAGAGATAGTTGTTAGAGCGGTAGCTAAGCAGGTTGCGGTCACCTTGAGGTCGAGCTTGATAAGCAGGTTGAGGATAGGTACCGTATGCTGCATTCACATTTTCAGAAGGGTAGTCTTGGGTGGCAGTACAAGTGATGTAAGAGTGAGGACCCCCGCATATCTCACATGGTTGGCTGACAGCATTGACTTGAGCGTCTTTAGCGTTTCTAGCGTTGATGCTGTTGGTGTTGCTGGCGGTTTGGGTAGCAAGCGATTCAAGAAGCATAGTGATTTTGTCAAGTCGCTTGTCGCTGTCACTAGTACTAGCACTAGCGACATTGGTCTAAACACTCTTGGTTTGCACACGAGACTTATTCTCAATGATATCCCAAGCAGCATTGGAAGTCTTAGCCAAAAGATTACCCCCCGAGGCACTGTTTAGTGAATCTTGGTCATTCATGTTTAAACCATTGTAAAAAGTGTTAATTTGGTGTACTTTGGTAAAACCATGTTGTGGGAATTTTCTTAAAAGATCTTTGAAACGGTCCCAAGATTCACTAAACGACTCATCGTACTTTTGTTCAAAATTGATAATTTCATTCCGCAAAGCGGGTAGTACGAGAGGGTGGGAAAAAGTAATTGATAAACTTGGTCTCCAAATCCGTCCACGAAAGAATACTCTGTGGCGGTTCCTTAGCAAGCCAATGCAGGGCTTGTCCCTCTAAAGAAAAGGGAAAAAGTTGTAAACGGATTACCTCTTGTGGAACACCATTGAATTTGACCGTATTCGTGAGTTGTAGAAATCTCTTGATGTGGTCATGAGGATCATCAATGGTACGCCCCAAGAATGGTTGAGCAGAGACCATCTGGATAAAGCCGGATTTGAGCTCAAAATTGTTGGCTGCAATCGCGGGTATAACAATTGGATCAGTGTTGCCATCGACATGAGCTTGCAGAAGTTCAATCATCGGGCGATTATCCGGTAGAGGCTCATTGTTGTTATTATTATTCATGTTGTTGAAAGGTGGGTTGTTATTGTTATTATTATTGTTTTGAGGTGGTATGTTGTTGTTGTTTTGTACACCAGCCATGTCTAAGTTATCGAGAGGCTCGGGCTCTTGATAAGACGTTGATCGAGTGTGCATACACCTGCAAAAGAACTAACAAGGCAAAAACAAAGCAAAAATATTTTTGGTTTTTATGTTTTTTAATTTTTAGGATTTTTGAAAATTTTATATTTTTTAGGGTTTTTGAAAAAAATTTATGAGAAAGTAACGTTCACGGGGAACGGATCCCAAAATCCAAGTTCTCACAAAAAACTGTTAATCTTAACGAGAAGAGCCGGCAGCGGCGCCATTTGATACAAGAGATTTTACTCGTTGAAAGTTCGATTCTCGGAATCTCCTCGAATTGATCACAGCCTAAAGTGGAATGATTTGTTCTTGGTGACAAAAAGTGAAGGTTGTTTATCTATTCTACTTAAAAAGGTAAATGAGTAAAGTAAATTAATATTCAAACCAAAAATAGTGAATGAAATAAACCTTGAATTGAAATTTAGCAGTTAAATGATTAAATAGTAAAAGATCCTTACTGAAAACTAGTGCTATCCGGAATAGTGACCATGCGGAATATCAAGCCTTATGCGGAATAGATGCCTACTCGGAATAATGAGTCCATGCGGAATAAAACTTGCTATTCGGAAAAATGGTCTATGCAGAATAACATACGACCATGCGGAATACTAGAAACCATTCGGAATAATACACCCTATGCGGAAAAATGATCTTACTCGGAATATTTTTGTCTATGCGGAATAACGACCCTTATGCGGAATAACAACTACTCGGAATATCAAAGACCATTCGGAATAACTGAACTATTCCGAATAATGGAAAAGAAGCAATGCTATCCGGAATCTTGAAGTTACTCGGAATATGTAAATATTCCGAATAAGGGAAAAAGTAATTAGGCTATGCGGAACAATTGAATATTCCGAATAAAGGAGGAATTAAACAGACTATTCGGAATATATATATTCCGAATAGGGGACAAAAAGAATAGCTTATGCGGAATAAACTGGGGACGAAGAACAGCAGCAGTAGAAAAACAGGGGATGCGACTTTTTACCCAATCGAACCCAACAAACAAAAAGGTTTAACCAAATTAACCACAAATCATCTACTAACTACAAGGATCAAATCCCAATCATAAAAACACAAATTCAACAACTTTTTAAGATCAAACTTGAACAAAATAAAAACTTAAGAACTTTGAATAAAAAGAAGATGAAGAACAAGATGAATGAAAAGATTAAAGGAAAACTTGTATTGATGATTAAGATTCAGTAAAACAAAAGGAAAGGATCAAACTTACAAGATTAAAAGAAGAAATCAAAGAGATGAAAACCACTCCTTAAGGGAGATGGTTTCCTACGAACTAGGAAATGTAACTGAAAGAAAAACTAGATTCCAAATTTTGTGAGGGTGATCCCTTTATATAGGTTGAGTGGTTGGTTGGTGAGTGGGCTTTCTCCCTTTCTTCTTGTCTTCTCGTCTTTTCAGAAAAGTTGACGTTTTCGATTCTGATTCGGGATTTGTCGACGATTAAATTCAACTCGTCTTTTAATTTCTCCGTTAAATAGACTTGAGTTTCTTCGACATATGTAAATCTTCCATCTTTGGTCCTTTTCTTCGATAAATCTCCAAATAGGCCCATTGACTTCAAATCTTTTGCATCTCTTGGACAATAGACTCCGTCTTTAGTCTTTTTCCTTGATAAAACCCGTGCAATCCCATGTTTTCTTCAATATTCATCCGGTTGGCTCTGAAAACACATTAAACACAAAAACCACGCATAATTCCAAACAAATGATATTAAACACGCGTTTTGGTCTTGTTTTAATAAGAAATAAGTGGTAAAGGAATGGGTGTTTTCACACCTATCAAATTTGCTTCCCAATTTTGCAAGTATCACAAAAGTGACTATCAAACTTCATCTTGGGGAGATGTCTTACCAACTCCTTAGAGACTAAAGATTGAATTAAACGCATATTAGCGTGACCTAATCTCCTATGCCAAAGAGTAGAACTATCATCTAAAGTCGCTAGACATAATTTGTCCTTTGACTTCCTATTAACCCTCATGACATAAAGCCCATGCTTTCTAACACCTTTTCTAATGAATTTTCCATCTTTTATGATTTCACTGTCATATTCCGAAAAGATGACCTTATACTTATTGTCACAATTTTGACCTATACTTAGAAGGTTAAAACCTAAGTTATCTACGTGCTCTACGTTTTCTATAGTCATAGAGTCAAGAGAGACTGTACCTTTGCCAATGATATTACCACGTCGATTACTTGCGAATGTAATGTTACCTCCATCATATGCTTTGTAGTGTGAGAACAAACTTCGATTACCCGTCATGTGTTTAGCAACCACTATCCTTAATTCACTCGTCGGGCTCTAGATCGATTCCAGCATATCTAGGTAACAACACACAAGATCAAACATCTGGTCCCTAATATCTCATGGGTCCAAAATTGTTAGTTCCAAACATCGCTTGCATTTGGTTGGGATGCATGAATGAAAGAGACATTCCCCATGGGGAAAAGTATTGTTGTTGAAAATTATTACAATTCATATGGCCATTTTGTTGTCCATAGTTTCTCCTAGCTGTCTTTGATCTTGATCTAGTATTATTATTATTCCTCCTAGGTGTTGGAGTTTTACTTCTAGGTCGTGGTTTACCTTGATCATCTCTTTTTGGCGTAGGTGTTCTACTTCTAGGTTTAGATTCATTTCGTACTCTTGGAGGAGTTCTAGTTCCCATTAGAGGTTTACTCAAGGGCTTGTAGAATTTATCTAGAGTAGACTTTTCAATTATAGGTACTTTGACCTTGTTAATAAGAATATGTTTTGGTCCTTCACCTAAAATTGACTTTTCAGAAAGTTCAGGATTTTCACAAAAATCTTCTTCTAGACGCGGTTCCTTAGCTCCATTGGCGGTTCCATAGCGATAAGGAACCGCCTCATATATTGGAGCACCGCGTATAGGGGAGTGTTTTTATGAAAACCTAACTTGTTTTGGTTCACTAGTTGATGCTTCATTAGTGTTATATCCTAACCCAAGTCTTTCCTTAGAATGAATTTGTTTATTTAACATATCATCAAGAGCATTAGTACCTCTCATGAACTTTTCAAGTCTAATGGAGGTGCTCTTAAGGTTTTCATTTTCTTGTCTAAGGTTTTCACATTTAAAGCATCTTAGATCTATTTCTTTATTTTTCTCAAGCTTAGCTAATTTCTCTTTTAGCTCACTAATCTCGTTTTCAAGCTTAGATCTAGTTGATTTTAGCACTTTGTTCTTTTCAATGAATTTTAGACTAAGCTTATGCAAGTTATTGTATTGACCTTCATTCACTATCATCTTCAGAAGAACTATTATTGCTATAATACTCGGTTTTGGAAAGTACCTCTTTAGAAGTGTGAGCCATGAGACACTTCTCATCTTTGGGATTGTCATCAACATCTTCACCGTTATCGCTCCATGAACCTCTAACAAACGCCGTGTGGTTCTTGTCGCGTGAAGGCTTAGGACAATCACCGATGAAATGATTTGGATCACCACATCTAAAGCATTTCCTATCACCTTTATCATCTTTGGAAAATCGGTTTTTGGAGAAGGGTTTCTTGTCGTTGTTTGGTTGCCTCACGTATTGACCTCGTCTTTTGAAGAACTTCTTAGAGTCTCTAACCGCCAAGGCATATTCCTCATCATCACTATCTGAGGAGCTTTCATGGTCACTTTGTGCCTTCTTAGCTTTGAGTGCAAGTGACTTTCTTTCACTCTTAGTTTTTACCATTTCCGAGTCCTTCAAAATTATCATCTCATGAACCTTCAAGATCCTTTGATTCTTCAATCGGCGCGACTTTAGCTCTCCATTTGGGATGCAACGCCCTAAGAAACTTCCTAACATTGTTCTTGCTAGAAAAACCTTCATCAGGTGCTTTTAATAATAGTGTTAAATCTAGCAAATGCACTATCTATGGTTTCATCTTCTAAGATGACAAATTGTTCATATTGTTGAACAAGAAGATCGATTTTACTTTCTTTGACTTGGCTATTACCTTGGTGGGTTACTAAAAGAGTGTTCCAAATGTCTTTAGCGGTTTCACACATAAAAATGCTTTCATACTCTTCTTTGGTAAAGCATTATAAACCACCATTTTAGCCTCATTATTTTTAGCAAGTTTCCTTTTAGTATCATCATTAGCTTTGTCAAAAGTGACTATATCCTTACTTTTAGAAACTTCATTATATTGAAATGGCAAAAAATCACCATTGGTAATAACATGCCAAAGATCTAAATCTTTTGATTTCACATAAGTCTCAAACCTATTTTCCAATAAATAAAACTATCGGTTTCAAAAAGAGGTGGTCTTTGCATAGATTGCCCTTCTAGATACTTGTTAGAATCCATAGATCAATTCAAGTTTTAAAATACAATATATTTTAAAAAGTCTTAAGCAACCATACTCTGATACCAATTGTAGAAACTAGAAGGGGGGGGGGGGTTGAATAGTTTCTTAAATTTACTTGTTAAAGGTTGGTTTTGAAAATCCCTTTTCAAAAACTTAAGCTTGAGTATTTATGTGAAACCTTCTTATACACAATATGAACAAGGTATAGTGCAAATAAACTAATAATCACAAGTATAAAGAATAATGAATGTAAAGAGATAAGGGAAGGAAAGATCAAACCAAACACCAAGGATTTATAATGGTTCGGTAATGAAGCTCACTACTCGTTCCTACTCCACTCCTCGAGTACTCCTTACTCGAGAGTTCACTAATCAACAAGCTCCTTAAGGTAGACAAACCGTACACAATGTCGCTTAACCAATTTCCGACTCTAAGCTAAAAGTCGAGCCCTAATCTTAGCTAGGACCAATCTACACCAATATACTTTGAGTACTAAGTATTAACCTTAATACATACACAACTTCCAAATAGACACAACTACTTGGATCTTCACAATAATGACACATCAATGAATAAATAAGTTTAGATCTTCAATGGATCTTTGAGGTAGACACAACACTTCAAGAATGATAGTCTTCTTCTATTTGCACTTTGAGAGGAAAAGATGAGAGGAGAAAGATTCACTTCTAAACAAGTAATAATCAAACAAATAATCAAGGATTTGAGTGATTTAAGAAGTATGAAAGAATCTGGAAATGTATGTCAAAACAGGTGGATTGAAAGTCTAAGAATGGTCCACTATTTATAAGACAAACATACGGCTATATCTGCCCGCGGTTCCTTATTGGAGCCCGCGGTTCCTTATCGATAAGGAACCGACATAAGCGATAAGGAACCGCCTGCGTAGAGTCCGCTTCCTTTTGTCTTTTAGTGGACTGGTTCGAACTTGGGGATTAAAATATCCTGAAAGGATATTCTAAACCAAGATAGAATATGCCATTTTTCAAATAATTAATTTAATAAAACATTTTCTTAAAAAAAAGTTTAATAATAAAACTTTGTCACACTTAATAAAAAGTGAGTTTTAAGAAAAGATTAAATCCTTGATCACTTAATTAGGATAATTACTTGTTTGTTCATACCTTAAGTGATAATGGTTGAAATGAAAAATACTTGAACTCAAGAATTCGTTTTCATTGTTTTCGTAAATGCTTGTTTTTATATATTGTCGTAATCAAAACAAAGTGAGACCAAATATGCAAGTAACGTTTTTAGACATCATTGCATTAAAAATATCTCTATATTATATATAGGTATAATTATGACTTGATACCACAGCCCTAATCCCAGTCATATGTGACATGGCAGCTAATAACCAATAGGATTTGTTTGTTGCCTAAAAAATCTCAAAAATTCCCGAAAATCAGTGTTTGAAGACGCAATTTGTTTAAAAAGCGCGTCTTGATACCGAAGGTATATATATTACTTCTAAACTCTATTTTTTTAACCCACAGATGGGGAAAACACACACACTACCCACAGGCGGGGAAAACTTCACCCATCACCGATCCTAGATCCATTATTTTCGATCCCACATTCATGATAACCCTTTCAATCCTTGAATCAAATAACTAATCTATCATCAAAGAATTGGGTATGTCATCAATTGTTTAGAAACATAAACCCTAATATCAATATCATTATCATTCATTCGTTTCATTGATAAAAACACACGGCTGACATCCATAACCGTTTTCTTCATCACGCAATCTTTATTCAATCCAATCATGAATTAGTTTAAACCCTAATATTCGTATCTATGATCCAAATCAGGTTTGGGTCTTTTGATATGGAACCTCATCTTTGATCTTGAATGAATTATCTGTATTTGTATTAGTGTTGGTAGTTTTGTTAGTTATGAATTCATCATAAACCCTAATATTTTAATTGAAATCTGGATTACATTAAAAGCTTAAATTGGTACACATATATGTTGATTCACCCATCTAATACAGTTGTGATGGTCATGATGATTTTAGCCTACTTGATTAAGCTATTTTTTAATGGCAATTTCCTCTTACCAACGGTTGTGAATTTCTCCAACTCGACTACAAAGGTTTCATATTTCACAAGGTATCTTTTAGGTGTAATGCGTTTCTCTATTGATCTTAAACCTGTTCGTTAATGCATATTGATATTTTCTGTTAGCGATGTTGTTGTTAACTGGTTGTATTGTTGTTGTTTGTCAATTTAAGGCCGGTATTTGGCGGCGACGGCATGGTAACCTGATCTGGTCTATGGTGGCATCCACACCCGACATTTGGTGGTACGCTGGTATATTGGCAGGGCAACTTAAGTTCAGTTGTGGTTGTAGCCATGGCTGTTATTTGATCACGGCGCTTAAGGTCGTAAATGTATGACACAATAACAAAAGGGATGACGATAATGATGTTGCGGTTACCAATACAGGTACACGTGAAGTCATTGACTATTTCTATTTTGTGTTATTAACACAAATGGACGAAGGTGCAAGTAACATCCTTTTCACACTTTTGTTCTGCTACTTGAGTTTTGTGTAACACACTCATGAGTATTAACGCTATGTTCTTCTCTGGCCTTCAATCAAAAAAATCACCAAAAAATTTTACCAACCATACGTTGCCTAACATAACCAGATCCAACCTTCGTTAGCAATAGTAATATAGTTCAGTTCTCGAATACATATAGTAATTTAGCTAATGAGCCGTTTAATTTATGAAGACACATGTATTATTAGTTTCTAAAATATATTGATTAATTACCAGGTATCCTTTGAAGGAGGTCTAAATAACTCGAGCAAGTTTAGTGTGTTTTCATAGGAAAATGGAAGTTTTGTGAGGAGAATGACTTCCACTTGCATTGATGCATCGGGTAGTGCTAAATTGGTGACGCTTGCATCAGAAAAGGAGCTTATTAAGCAAGAATTTCAGGTGGTTTTTGCTACTGTTCTTCATATCGTTATATATGTGTATAATCAGATCAAATATGAGAAGTCTCAAAATCACAGCGATCTGTTGGCTATCTCAAGTTAGTTTTGAACCTTTTTCGTGGTAAAGATTCTTGTTCACCAATCATATACCTTGAGACTTTATATTTCGATTTTCACTAAGACTCCATTAGTATATGTTATATGAGATGGTATTTTGTAACTGAATGACAATAAAATTTATATGGAATGTCTTGATGGAACTTTCTTTGATTTGTATTATTCGCAATGCTTGCAATCTGATCGAAGATAATGTTCATGATGTTACCTTTTATATCCCATCATAAATAATATTGTTATATTGATGTAGGCAAGAAGAGCATTAAGAGCTTTGAAAGGAGTGGTTAGGATTCAAGCTTTAGTTCGAGGGACGCAAGTTAGGAAACAGGCTGCTGTAAATTGACGAGGTTTTAAAAGTTGCTCTGAGTCTGGTGGAACAGGCCCAGGATCTCGAATTGTTAATATTTCTCATTTCTTTATATTGTGTAAATTTTTTGCTAATCACAGTTGAAATTGGACATTTAGATTGAGGAGATGATGGTAGCTGATCTTGCTCCTGCTTGCAAACTCGAGTTGACTTTTCAATGTCCATCTGTTCTTGATTTGGTCAATTTTTCCATATGGTCAGGTGTTTTATATTTGTAAGACTTTGTAAAGAGTAGAGTACAAGAGTCTCTGGATAGAAATATTGTATATGGCGACCTTTAATTAGGAACATGAATGTGACCTCAACTCTTGCAGCAGTTCCTCTGTAGTGTTTAACCATCTACGGCACCAAGATTTGTTAATATTATGTTGTACTTTCTTGATCTTATTTCAGTTTTATGATAGGTGTTTGCGTTTCGATCATCAATTGTCCTCACTTTTCCTCCTACATCTGTTAGTTAGAGTGCTTAATGTTATAATTCTCTTTCTCATCAACTAAAGGTGATTGAATATGAATGTATAGCTACACAGAATCGACCTGGTTTTAACTAAATTAATTAGCAAGTTAGTGATGAAGTTTGTGTAGGGCTGCACAAAACTCAAACTCTTTTCTTGCTATATGAGTTCATGTACATTCGAGGCTTGGTCATGCCAAGTTATCGACTGTGAGCTCATTATTGCGTATCAGCTTAAATTTAACTAAGCCTTTAGAGTTACATGCAAAATCTCAGTTTTGTAAAGTAAGTTAAAGGTTTTTTATTTAAAGTTAGACAATATAAGAATTAACCACTAACTTTTTTCATAACTTTGTTATGTAGATATGTTGAAAAACTGGACAAAGGGCACCTTTGTTAGCTTCAATCGACTTAGTATTGTTTCAGATACATCAGCACCAACTTGCGGTATTAACTCTTCTCACCATATCAACTAATCTATTTTTTGTAACTTCTTAACGATATCTTCAACTTACCATGTCTTTATATTTGATATTTTTTTGTTACCAGACACAAAGAATATATGTAATATGCTGAAGCTTCTAGCCAATACAGACCCGCGTAACTTTGTCTTTAAGATCATCAACCCTGCAAATTTTAAGTGAAAATGCACTAACTACAATGTCATTGTTTCTATACTATGTTTGAGCTAACTACAATTGTACTTTTGAATCATATTCTGTAATTGTACTTTAAAATCATATTCTCATTGTTTTCTAAATTATATATGCATTTGGACCTCCTTGCTCATTACCAGGTGACTTAATATTTTTTATTTTTGTTTATTCATATTTGAATAGTTGTTATCCAATTAATATAAACAACCTATTGGCTACGGCCAACAATGGATTAGCCGTTTTCGTAGGCTCATTCAGATCAACATGGGTTCTAGAAACGTGACAGTAATTCTATCATCAGTATTTATTAAACATAATTTCGCCAATAAAAGGTATAGATGGGTTGGAGAGAGGCATTTTTTATGAGAAATACTCGTATCGGTTCAGGACTTCCAGTTGACATTTTTAAGCCAAATTAGCACATAATTTGGCCTTTTATCAATCTAATTTATTAATAATGTTACAAATAGCTGTGTAAAATTAGTAATGTATGACATCGTATGTTGTGTGTTCAAAAAATGTAGCCATAATCTGAAAAATCTGTAATATATTAATAATGTTACAAATAGCTATGTAAATTAGTAATGTATGACATATTGATACAGGTTAACAGAAGTTATGATTACTGCTATCATAAAGAAGGCTTACAGGAAAGCCACTCTATGTGTTGGAAAAATTGCAACAACGTGGTGCAAGGTAAAAGTATATTTATAAAATGTTTTTTGATATTCTCAAGGGTTTAGCTCCGTGATGTTTTAAAAACTATGAATCATTGAATATAGAATGAAGATGTGTGTTCATGTGGTGTGACACTGTAATATTGTACGTCATGCTCGTGGGATCATACCCTTGTGAAAACCCTTAAAAGCCGAACAATTTTTGCAAGACAATGCAGGTATACACACGTTTGTTTCAGCAGACAGTTTTTAACCTTTAATAGTTGACTCAAGGCATAACTTGTTTGTGCAGAAGTTCTCAATGTTCAATATTTAGTTCCTACCTACGTTCATATATCTACGGGATGCCGCCATCTGATCTCAAGGATATTTGTCGCCAATCCCGCTAAGGTCTGTATACATGCCCATATTCTTGATACATCTTAGCTTTATCAGTTAGTCTAGAGGCGGAAATAATAAGGTCTGTAACCCATCAATAAGCCCTTTGATTGTTTTAGAAAGAGGAACGCAGATACATAAGCTCCGTTTAATATGGAAATAGAAAAAGTCAAGACCTTGCTGATAAGTCACAGGACACATTTTTAAAATCGAGTTTGTGATCGACCCGACCAAGTCATCGATTCAACAGGTCGGAAATTCAACCGGTTTGGCTACTGGGTCAAGCCTTTTCAACAAAAATCAAACAGCTTTAAACCTGTCCAAACAGCCTTGTTTCTCGTATCCAAACACCCATGTTTCTCATGTCTAAACATTGTTTCAACAACAAAAGTTAGCATAGATACCAGAATCTTCATCTGTAAAAATAGTTTGGTTTTTACCTAACTCAACCCGGTGACCTGGTCTGATACTCTGATTAATATCTAACTTGAGTTGCTCAAGATAGTTCTATGTGATTGTTTTGTAAAATTTATGTGATTTTTTTTAATTCTAGGTTATTTACTTCATGTTTTTGTTTATGTTTGTTACTGACTATGAACAATATTAGTATTTACTTTTTATGTTTCCTCAGCTGCCACTTTGATTGTTGCTCAAGTCTGTCGAGGCTATGTTGCTGCTTCAGCAGCTAAGGTTTCATTTTATTTGTATCATTGTGTTAGAAGATTTTCATTTTAGTTATAGAGGTGTCATAAAAAATATTAATGGTCTAACTTGGTTGGTATTTGTAGTTATTGCCAAGAATTAATAAATGTTTATCCGTTCAAACATCTTACCTGCTTGCGTTGATATTTAGTTATAACCAACCAACTTTGAAATCGGTTTTTGGCTCCAGACCAAGCTGAAGACAATTGGTATAATTCTTGGTTTGGTTTCGGAATGACAGAGCAATCAGCCAATCGAAACGTAAACCGATTAGTACCCAGTTATAATAATATTGTGTTACTCGGTTATAAAGTTTAGGTTTCTACCGCATACTGTCAATTAATTTTCTTTTGACCATAGTTAGTCACACATGCTTATATAGCAAGTATACAAGATTTAATGAACCTGCCCAATCTTCAATGGTCCAATACATGTATGCCCAATCTTCAAGGGTACGATACATCTTTTAGAAAATTTTGGCAAAAAATGATTTTTCAACCGCTTTACATATATAATCATAGACTATTGACGCTTAGTCCGTTTTTAATACAGATATGATGGAAATAGATCGTTATCGGTGCACTCTGAGGCTTGAGATGAGGTGCTTTACAGGGCTAAGGATTGGTTGTGTAGTAAAACATTCAAGAACATGGATTCTGTTGTGAAGATGGAATTTCCATTCTAAATGGGGCAGTTAGTGATATCTCAGTGATTTAGAGCAATAAAGGCTGTCCAATGATTCAAACGTGACAAAAAGTGAAGGTACTTCGATTTTTTATGAAATTAATAATCTCCCCCTTATGTATTTATGAGGTCATGGTGTTGGAAGTTAATATAAAGGTAATCATGCTATTTAGTTAATATAAAACATTTGTACGCGTCATTGTGAACACTAACGCGATCAATACACAGGTCGTTCGGTATTCGTATTACTAGAATTTGTATACGCCACATTATAAGATCTACCGTAATTTTTATCTTCTGTTTTCACTCTTTGGTAAAATTCTTTGGACACTATCTCAGAAATGGGAACTGGAGTGTATGAGAGATCTTTTTATTGTCAATGTGAGAGAAAGATATGCAACTACACCTATAAATATTTCTTTAGAAGCGCCAAGACATTTAGCCATGTAAGCTCCTCCAATTCACAGCCTCATGATAAGTGCCAATGTGGGTTAGAAGTTGTGCTTTTGAAATATGCTGGTCAAAGTGGTTTAAAGAACAAGAATATATCTGTTTCACCTGCTACTACTCGAGGGATAACAAATTTTCAGAATTTGGAGGCAAGCCATGCAAGCACTACGAGAAATAGGAGTACCATGAACCAAAAAGAAGATGTTGGTACGTCAGTCCCATTGGATAAGTCAAAGAAATAAACCCAAAGGGTGCACAATAGATCTGCAATAGGGAGAACCCATGAGGTGCTTGCACAATGCAACCGTTGTATTGGTATCAGTCTGATCTGGAGGGTTACACAGAGAGCTTCGGCTGAGGTTTGGAACCTCCATAAGATCTATATACATGAGTATATGATATGTAAAAATAGAATAAAAAATCTAAAAAATCTAAAAAATCTTACTTTATTTGCTTTGTGCAGGAATGGAGAAGCGACCATCTTGCTCTTGTGTGTACTGGCTTATGTTGATGATTATTCCTAAACATGATATTCAAGATTACATTACTCGCTGTAATGATACAAACAAGTTGCTTACATTCATAATGTGTATATTTCCTATTAAATGGAAATCAAAATCCGATTAGTAGCCATTTGCAAACATTAGATCAGATTAGGAACAAATGTAAGTTTTAGTTTTGATCTTATAACAATGTTTTCGTTTTGCTCATCTACTTTTGAAGGGTGCTTGACTGCTTGCGGCTGTTGTGAGTTTTGGGTTGATGGAGTCTTATAACTTGTGTTCCTGAAAATATCATGTTATTTCTGAACATGACATTTGCTCTACCAGTGTGGCTGCATCTTCATTGTCAACACTTTCTGAAAGTTTTGAAATTGTATCTAGATGGTAAGCTACATCGAGTCTCTGTACGGTTTAATAAATTTTTTAGTTACTGATAATTTAGTTTCACGTAACTTTTATTCATATGTGTTAATTACGTCAGTAGGCCAGGAACTTAAGTATGCCCGTTAACACAAGCTAATTGCCATGCTGTAGAAACAATTTTTCTTTGGCGCATTACCAGGTATATATGGCTTTTGGTGACCCTTTTGCCTCATACCAGGCAACCGCTTGAGCACTCCCATAGAATATTCAAACTTGATAACGAAACAACAATACTTGAGATGGATTCATGGAGAGTTAAACATTCGGCGAGAACATTGTCTGAGGGACGTTCATTAACACGGGTTTTTCATTAGGTATTCCGATACTAATTTTCTAAATCATGTAGCAGTCAAGAGATACTTTCTCTATTTAGTGTTTCTGTTAAATTTCATCAGTCATTTGAGATTAACAGAATAAATACACATGACGAAATGGCATTATGTCAAATAGCACTAATATCATAATATGTAGCATTGTCAAAAATAAAGTGCAAGCAAACAGAAGCCTCAACCAGAACAACGTCACTTTTGAAAACATCACAGTCAAAGCTGGAGCATGCGAGCAAAAAAGATTCAGAAGATGAAAATAGGATATGGAAGAAGACACTACATCTGCACTAAAATATCATATTACAATTATAGAAACTTTATATAGACATTGATAAATGTCATCTTCAGTGTATAGGTAAGGCAAATATTTATTGCATCATTTCCAAAAAAACTTAACTGATACTGCTAGATCTGTTTCGCACTCTTGTGGTGTAATATGTTGACCAGAATTGTGCTCATTCCATATATTAGTCTTTGAGATGGGTCAAGGACCGAGGCCTGCCCTTGAGGTGGATTCTTTTTGTAGTTACTTAATCAAGATTGGTGCACCGTAAACCTCTATTTTATATATCGGCATTCACCGCATCTCTCTTACTTGTGCTTTTTTAATTCTATGATATCAACTTATCTTTGAGTATATCATTAAAAATAGACTTTAATGGATCGCCATTTCTAAAAGTCAGACTAGGGATGCTCAAGTGTCTCCAAAATTGTTTTATTAAAAGCAAATCGTTAGTTTAAGTAATACTTCACATATTCAAACTAAATATACTAATCATTTATGAAATCAATATAGGAAATAAAGTAATACCAACATAACAATCTAAACGTGTGAGTCGAGCCGTTATGAACCATGTTTCCACCTACACTCCTCTCTATCAATGTTTCGCTGTCGAGATTTTCCTAAGTTTATCCTTAATTCATACACTACAAGTTGACTTCCATTAGTATAAACACATACTATAGTAGTAATATATAGTATTGGTTAAAAAATGCAGAAATCTTTAAGTAGCAAAGAGTTTAAAAATTTTAAAAGGTAAATATCAGTGATAATGGATACTAACCGATTAGACAATTGTTTTTAATATTATACGTAGTACTAAAACTTATCCATATTATTTAGGCTTAAAACTATTACTAATATCAATGTGTTTTCATTTTTTTCGATTTAATGATTAAAACACTAATATTATCAATAAAACTTGTTGTTACCGACTAATATTGCCAATATTACCTAATATGACCTGTTATTATCAGTTAAAGACTTAAAATGTCATCATTTAACGATGAAAATCATTTGCAAAGTTAGTCCATTCATAAATAATAACAAAGTTAGTGCTAATAAATAACTGCAAAGTTAGTTCAATTGAAAAAAATTATAAAAAAATTATAAAAATTTGAAAGAAAAATAACTTTTTGGAATATATATATATATATATATATATATATATATTTAAAAAATTGAAAACTTTTTTTAGCTTTTTCAAAAAATTCGAAGAAAAAAAGTTTATAAAAATTGAAATGATATCTCAGAAAAAATAAAGATAACTTAAACTTTTTATATAAATTAAAAACTTTATTTTTCAAAAGTTAGAAGAAAAGAATAAAAATAAATTAAATTTTTTTATGAAAATTTAAAAAGATTTTTTTAAAAAGAAACTAAACTTTTTTCGGAAAAAAGGATATTTTTTTTTAATTTTTAAATTTTTTCTTAAATTTTTTAAAAAGTTATTAAAACTAAATGTTTTAAAAACAATTATAATTTTTTTTTCTTTAATTTTTTTAAAAAAGATAAAAGAAATCATAGTTTTTTCTGAAAAAAAATATAATTTTTCAACTTTTCTTAAAAAAAATATTTTTTAAATTTTTTTGAAAAGTTATTTTTCTAAAAAAATATTTTTTCCAAATTTTTTTGATTTTTAATAATATTTTTTTGCATGTGGGCTAACTTTGCAATATTTTATTAGGACTAACTTTGCATTTATTTATTAATGAACTAACGTTGCAAATGATTTTCATCGTTAAATGGTGACAGTTTGAGTCTATAACCGGTAATACCATCCCATGTAATATTAGGTCATATTGGTAATATTAGTCGATAACGAGCAAGTTTCATTGGTGATATTAGTATTTTAGTCACCATATTGGTATAGTTGAAAAAAGGGAAACCACATTATTATTTAATAGCTTTAAGGCTCAAATTTACTTTATATATCACGTACTACAAACAAATACACATTTTCTACTTTCTCTCTTCAATATGGTTGTCCTCAACAAAGATATATCTTCTTCTTCCACAAAAACCCTCGATCTAGAGTGTCAAGTTATTCTGGCCAAAATTTGCTTCAGCAAATCATTTCAACCCAATAATGGCGTTATTTATAGAGGGCGCAATGACGAAAAACCCAAGAATCTCAAAAAATATACACCATGCCGGAAAGTTTGGGAGGGGGGCACGTGCCCCTCTGGAGCTTTTGATTTGATATTAAAATTATTAGACATTTTATTACTTGTTCTATTCTAAACCCTTTTTCATAAGAAAATTTTAGTACTCAAGCGTTCCTCTATAGAAACAAATCTATGTGTAAAAATAGTATTCGAGTATCCATTGACCCAACTAATAAATACAACTTACGATGTTTTTATTGGGTGTGTTATTCTTTACGTTTAGCTCATTATTACAAGCAACTTGAATATTCTTGTTTACAATCAAATATTATGAGTGCTAATAATATACTTATGTTTACATAGCTATTGGTATCCTATTTTATATTGTCATGTGTGACAAACTTACAAATTTATTTTGTCACTCTATATCCTATACGTTTATTTAATTAACCTACTTTCGAATATATTATTTGGTCATTTCATAATAAAAATTCTGATTTCTAATATTTTTATGAGTACAAACCCGAAAAACTCGACATAACTCAACCAAACCCATAAAATACTGATCTGAAAAACAAAATCTACTATTTTTCTACTATAACTGTGAATACCATGGATCCAGGATCTTACATTGTCTTTGGGTCATTTCGAATTTGGTGTTGGCTATTGATCTTGAGGAGGCGAATTCTCAGTTACGCTGTATTGGAATCGTATGCTCGCCGCTCCCCTCACTCCTAAAAGTAATAGTAGTAAAATACTTTAAATAAACCAAATAGGGCGTCGTATAATGGCAACAATAATTTTGCCTTCTATACACCTTAGCAAATAGTATATTATTTCACCTTTTTACCTATTTCATTATGCTAATTACTCACTAGAGATTACTCATAACCCAATTATAGTCCCTTGTCCACATCTATTTCCTGAAAGCTTATTTGTATTGCTTAAATAAATTTTAGGCCGGACCATTACAACTGAAGTTATGGAACATAAAAACTTTCAATAAAATTTCATAAACATTTACCATGAGACTACAATTATAGTTAGATGGCCACCTGGTTAAATAGTTTCAAATCGTCCAGCGTATGTATTGCTGACAAGGATGTTGATTTCGAAAGTGGTGTATATGTTCAACCAAAGATTCACATTGGAAAAAACACAACCGTGAGATGGGACAAGGCCTAACAATATAAAAGATTAGTTTCCTTTTAGTATTTATTTAACAAAAATAGGTCCACTGCCAACAGATACAACGAATACACAAAGGTAGAAAAGATTTACGAAACGACCCCGCCCGTTGGGCGGGTTACGACGCTAGTATATATATATAGCTACTGCTGTTAAAAGTAGTATTTTACATATCATGCCATTTGCTGAAGGCGAGTTACCTGTCAGATATCTTGGTGTTCCTCTCATTTCGTCCAGGCTTCTATATAGGGATTGTAAAGTCCTTGTTGAAAAACTTGAGAGTAGAGTTAATGATTGGCGCAATAAATTTCTTTCTTTAGAAGGAAGACTCCAGTTAGTTCGTTCAGTTCTTTCATCAATGCATATCTACTGGGCGTCTGTCTTTATTTTACCTGTTCGGATTATTCATGACTTGGAACAGCTTATGAGAGGCTTCTTATGGTGTCAAGGTGAGATGAAGAAAGGTAAGGCTAAAGTTGCTTGGGACTCTGTTTGTACTCCATTTTATGAAGGTGGACTTGGTATTCGTAAGCTTTCTGATTTTAATACTGCTTTAATGGTTTCTCATATCTGGTGTATTCTCACTCGTAAAGAGTCTTTATGGGTTAAATGGATTTATTCTTACAAGTTAAAGGATCGAATTTTCTGGGACGTTCCATGTATAAGTGATATGAGTTGGGGCTGGAGAAAACTTCTTCAGATTAGACCACGCATTCGTCAATTTATTTGGTACAAGATTAATAATGGTAGATTGGCTTCTTTGTGGTTTGACAAATGGGCAGATTTATGTCCGTTACGGGAAGTTCTTTCGTTTCGAAGTATTACAAGATCGGGGCTCTCTCCATCTAATAAGGTAAGGGATCTTATTACTGATGGTATTTGGTAGTGGCCGCAGGATTGGTATGCTAGATTTCCGAACATTGTCTCTATCCCGGTCCCTATAATTAATGATGCTCAGGATGATGATTTGATGTGGCGGGATATAAATGGGGTTCTACATCCTTTTTCAGTTTCTTTAGCTTGGGACTCCATTCGGGATAGGGCTTTGTTGGTTGATTGGTATCATGTTGTTTGGTTTGCTCATTGTATTCCTCGTCACTCTATCCACTTATGGTTAGTGGTTAGAAGAAAATTGAAGACACAAGATCGGCTTAGGCAATGGGATGTTGGCCCTTTGGTGGATCTAAGCCTTCTTCGATGTCCCTTGTGTAAATTGGTGCCGGATTCTCATGACCATCTTTTCTTTGAATGTTCTTCTTCTATGCAGGTTTGGTCTAAGGTTCGGGGCCTATGTGATATGGATAGCATCCCCCCTCGGATTGATGATATTTTAGCCTATGTTATTCCAATTTCTAAGGGAAAGTCTTGTCCTAGAATCCTTGCCCGTCTTGTCTTGGCTGCTACTGCGTACTTTATATGGATGGAACGTAATTCAAGACTTTTCAAGAAAAAGCTGTTGTCCGTTGATCAGATTGTTCAGCTTATTTGTGATACTATTCGGTTGAAGTTGATTTCATTTCGTTTTAAGAAGTTGTCTGCCAGGTCGAGTTTGCTGCTTGACAAATGGAGGGTGTCGAGCTCTAGAGTTCTTCATGATGGGAGTGCCGGGTGAGGGTTGTACTCTTTTTTCCTTGTCCAAGCTTTTTCCCACTGGGTTTTCTTTGGCAAGGTTTTTTAAGGAGGCAGGCTCATTTGGATATCATTTGCTCCTTTTGTGCTGTTGGTGGAAGCTGAAGTCAATGTGTGACTTCATGTTTGCATCTTGGTTTCTTTCTAGTTTACTTGCATTGTAGTTCTAGATTAGTTTGTGTTTATGCCATGACATAATCACGTGTTAACATGCTGCCTGTAGCATGCGGTTAATGTGGTATCTTAGCCACATTCCTTTGTACTTCAACACTTTTTTGGTTAATATATTTACCGGGGAAACCCTTTACCAAATATATATATATATATATATATATATATATATATATATATATATATATATATATATATATATATATATATATATATATATATATATATATATATATATATATATATATATATATATATATATATATATATATATATATATATATATATATATATATATATATATATATATATATATATATATATATATATATATATATATGGAAGAGTTAAAATAAAAAGATTTTTTTTGGTGAGAAGGATAAGAAGGATTCTCAGCCATTGATTTAAAATCAATGGATCTTCATACTTCTAACTAACTAACTAACCATCTAAACATGATTTTAAAAAAGTTTTCAAAAAAATTTGAAAAAATTCCACCATGTCGGGTATGTTGGTGCAAAAAAAAGTTGTGAAGAAAGTTTTTTTAGTTTTGAGTTTTTTACGTTTTTTTAATGCAAAAAAAATGAAATTTGATGCACAAAAAGGTGAAATTTGGTATACAAATTTTTTTCATGCACAAAAATTTCAAGTTGTTTTAGTTTGATGGGGCATTAAATTTTAAAGCAAAAAGTCAAAAGAAGTTGGGCATAAAAATGAATTCTTGATATACAGAAAACGTAAAAAGCTTAAAAAATGTCGTTTTTGTGCATCCAAATTTCGTTTTTGTGCATTAAAAAACATAAAAACCTTCGAATTGAAAAAACTTTTTTTACAAAAGTTTTTTGCACCAACATACTTGATCTACTGGAATTTTTTCAGAATTTTTGAAAAACTTTTTAAAAATCATGTTTAGATGGTTAGTTAGTTAGTTAGTTAGTTAGGATTGTGGTTTAATCTCATCCATTGATTTTAAAACAATGGATGAAAATCATTCTTATCCTTCTCACCAAAAAAATCTTTTTATTTGATCTCTCCCCTATATATATCTCTATATTATATATAGGTATAATTATGACTTGATACCACACCTCTAATCCATGTCATATGTGACATGGCACTTCTAAACCAATAGAATTTGTTTCTTAGCTAAAAAATCTCAAAAACTTACCAAAATTAGGTTACGAAAACGCAAATTGAAAAAAGCGAGACGTAATTTGCAAAAAAGTGCGTTTTGATACCGCATCTATATATAATACTTCTAAACTCACTTTTTTCATTATTTTAGCCACAGGTGGGGTAAACACACACGCAAAAACACACACACAAGAACCCTAGCAGCCGTCACCTTCAAATCATCTCAAATTCAACACAGAATCATCTCGAATTCAAATCACCTTGATTTCTTGTCTTCTTCACATTCAAATCATCTCAAATTCATTCATTCAAATCACATAAAATTAATCACATAATCATAAAAACATGATTGATTAGATATCACGCATATAAAGAACACACAGGCATATTCTGATTAAATAATAGGCTGAATCGGGTTTGTTATACAGTAGCTACGTGAATCCTCATATATCTTTGTTGTTTTCATTCACATTCAATCGTGCAGAAAACATAAACCTAATCCAAAAACCCAAAAAAATCAATCAATCTTTGAATGAACAACTTTCTGCTATTAACCAAAAGAACCTAAAAACATCAATGGCTGCCAAAAAATCCATTCTTCTCATAACCTAATTTTCTTTTTCCTTTAATCCGAATACCTTATAATGATGTTGTTTTCTCGAATAATCACTGATTATTCTTGAGTTAACAAAGTCTTTATTTGGTTGATTGATTTTAGGGTAAATTAAATTGGTTTTAATTTTCGTTTTTTGCAATCATTGTCTTGTGCGATTGTTTTGATTCTCTAGTCGGTGGTTAATTGTCTCCTTTTCATGTGCTACCTAGACAAGTATCGGTTTGTGTTTAATAGTGATTCGCATTAATTGTTTTTAGGGTTTCGTTTGTGCTTGGGTCTCGTATTGTTGCTCATTAATTCTCCTTGTAGCATTAACTCTCCTTGTTGCTCATTATTGGGTCTCGTATCGTTCGTCTCTGATTGGTGGGTTGGCCTTGTAGCATTAATTCTCCTTCAGTATTGTTGCTCATTAAATCTCTGTTGGCTGACCTTAGTTTACATTCCTTTTGGCGGCTGACATTCCTTTTGGCGACTGACCTTATTCTTATTCTTGGCGGCTGACATTAAATTAAGTGGTGCAATTGTGCTGATATTGAATTGTTGGGTTCACGTGGTAATTGATTTATTATTTAGTGATTCGATAGATTTTTCGTGTCGTAGTTTTGTTGAAGCTATGGTGGATTCGAGCAATGTAAGTGATAAACCATTGTTTACAGGTTGGATGATACGGTTATGGTGTCTAATCTTAAGGTTCTAGTTACGTTAGAGGAGATATCTAATTTGTTTTCTATTCCTTTGAATACTGTGCGTGACATTGAAGTGTTTGCAAATGGTGTTAAGGCAAACAAATTTCCTAAATGGTCTACTTTACCTAAGGATACCACTATGCTTTATTATGAAGTTTTGTGTGAACGCTATAAGGATCTAACTAGCAGCACTTCTTCACTCAGTTCAGGTGGTTCGAGTGTGCACTATGCACAAATGGCTAAGGGAACAGATGACCCTCTAACAAAGGTTTCCTCTTCTTGTGATGTAGTTTTGGACCTTGCAGCTAAGGCTGCAACCATTAATGGTTTGCAACCGTGTAATCTACATGAGGTTTTGAAATTATTTGGTGTAACGATGCGCACGGTTGGTGATGCGGGTGAATTTATGCATGAATTAAGAATGAAGAAACATCCTCTGCGGGAATTGATCTCACATGACCGTGCTAAAGAAATTCTGGAGTTACTTTGCAAATTTGAAGCTGATATGGTTACGTCTACTAATGGAGGTATTAATGTAGTCTCTTCTTCGCTTAATTCTGAAAATGTCTGTGAAGGGGTTAATATCTCTATTCCTAGGAAGGTAGTTGAAAAAGTAAATACTCGCTACCACAACACTTTATATGGTTACTTTCTTGGTAAAAGGATTGCATTTCCTGTGGTTGAGTATTTTGCTAAGAATAACTGGGCAAAACATGGTCTTAAGCGTATCATGATGAATGAGAAAGGTTTTTTCTTTTTTCAATTTGGGTCTAGTGAGGGTCTTAATGCGGTTCTGGAAGGTGGTCCGTGGATGGTTCGTAATTCACCAATTTTTCTTAAGAAATGGACTATGTAAACGAATCTTCTAAAGGAGGAACTAACTCGTATTCCGGTATGGGTCAAGTTTCATGATGTCCCGCTACAGGTATTTGAAGAGGAAGGTATTAGTTTAATTGCTTCGTTTCTTGGTAAGCTTATTATGATGGATAATTATACTGATAATATGTGCAAAGAGTCTTGGGGTCGTTGTAGTTTTGCTTGTTGTCTTATTGAGATGAATGCTAATTCGGAGTTTATAGATAACGTTACTATTGGTATCCCTGATCTTGAAGGCTCTGGTTGTACTAAGGAATTAATTCGTGTTGAATACGAATGGAAACCGCCTAGATGTCATACTTGTAATATTTTTGGTCATTCCTTTGATTCTTGTCCAAAAAATGTTAAACCTAAAACGGTTGAAAATGTGCCAACTCATATTGATAATGATGGATTCCAACAAGTGCAAAGCAAGAGGAAGAAGTACAAAGGTAATTTAGGGAATCAAGTTCCGAGAGGTGTTCCATTAAGCAAGGGTTTCCAAACGGGTAAGACGGTTGCTTTTTGTCCAAAAACTCACTTGGATACTACAAGTACGAGTGGTGATAATAGTAGTAAGTTGAATACTAAATCTGGTCAGTTGCAGCAGTCTAGCAATCCTAATGGTCCGAACAAGGGTAAAGCTCAAATGAGCAGTGTTTCTACATCTAATAAATTTTCATCTTTGTCCATGCATGGTATTGACGAAGGGGTTAAAGTAAGTGAGGAAGATAATGAGGAGGAGGAGGGAGTCGAGGTCGTCTTTGATGAATCGGTGAATCTTCTCAACTCTAATATTGGGGCAAGCACTCCTACTGGCTGATCCCATGTTGATATTTGATTATTTTCCTCGTAACTTTATCTTATCGTCTTGGTTTTTGTCTAGTTTATATATTTCCAGTATTCTAGACTAGTTAGTGTTTATGGCCTGTCATAAACATTTTGTTTAACAAGCTGCCTGTAGCTTGCGGTTAATGTGGCATTTCAACCATATTCCTTGTACTTCAACGCTTTTTTTGTTTCTATTTACCGGGGTCATTGTTACCCTTTTACCAAAAAAAACAAGTTTCTGCTATTTCAAAAGTTGTGGCAGCAGAAGGAAGAGAATACAAAGGTGTTCTTTGATGCAGCAGCCATCATAAATATAGGGAAAACTCAAGGCAGTGATTTGAAGATGTAAGTATTTGTGAATTATTGATGTAAGAAGGGGATAGTTAAATGATAGGATTAAATGACGTGGAATTGATTTTCAGATTTGAAGGAAACTATTGGCTTGATCGAGACTAGAGCTTCCACTCATGAATTATTGGCTTGATCGAGGTTGGAAAGGGGCTTTTTTGCACACACAGCTGTGGCAAGTCTTTGTAGACAGTTAATAACCAAGAGATTCTGGAATATGTTTAGAAACATTGGGGGCCTGTATTCCTCTTAAGGAACCATTTCTAAAGCAGCGTTTATCTCAACAGGGAAATGAAGACACAAAAGATTGGGAAGGAAATATCCAATCAGTGATATTGGTACTTATAGTTGCAACTTTCTTATCGACAATAAAGGATATGCACTTTTCTTATGGTTATTAAGAAGATGGCCTTATTATATGTTTCAACACCCTTTTATGTTTCTTTGCAGATGTGTTTTGAACTTTTGATTGGACCTCAAAGTTTTTGTGTGGAAGACTGGTCACAAATGGTTGGGGTTGACGACCACAAAGATGAGACCGCTGATAAGGTCTGCGAATTCTAATTATCATTATTGTTAAGTGGTAAAGTAATGTGATTTAATTAAAGTTAAGTGGCATTGTGTTGTCGTTCCCAATTTTTGTTACTTGAGCTAATTGTTCTTTTCTACGTTATCATGCATAGTGAAATACTGGATCTTAATATATGAAACTTGAATTGTTTTATGATGGTGTGATTAGTGAATTTGTGTGATTATGGGATTTGATAAGATCAAGATGTCAGCAACTTCAGATTATAAACCAGGCTAATACAAACTTATTATTCTAATTGCACAACAATGGTGTGAAGGACTTGTAGTGTATTTTATATTCTAATTTAGCTTTGTAATTAAAGCATTGGGTGTTGTTCACTTCTTGGTTGCAGCCCTGGTGATCTTCTCAACAGTTGGGTCCTTTTTGTTCAAAATTTCAGCATCACCAGTTCTAAGGAACTTCCTTTTCAACCTCTTTACTCGACCTTTGGTAAATATTGATCCAGAGCTACGCAAACTTGACAACAATATGAGAAGGGCCACAACTGAGAACAACTACTTAGCTGGATCAGCTTTGGAGTTTGAAGCAACATAACCATGTTTAAGATCTTTCACGGCAACATTATTGACATTGAACACAACATTGTCACCTAGCAATGCCACATGGAGTGCTTTTGTTCTGCGCTAAAGAACATTTGTTAGTTTTTTATGTGTCCCATTGAGTCAGGTAACAGGTTGATTGCATTGGCAGCACTACTTCAGTTTGCAAGGTCTTATGTTTTGTATTTATCTTTTCTGCAGGAAACGGGGTACACCATCATGCCAAAGAATATCTTGAAGAAATCCATATGAATTGCCGATATGAGAACTCAGATTTGTATGGTGTAAGTCCTTCACAAGACTCAAGTTAAAGAAATTTGTTGCATCGCCATGCCCCCATAGTGGGGGACCCATCAACAGGTGCAACTTCCGTCAGCTCTCCCTGAACATGAATTCTTTAACGACCTTGAACCATTGGGATGGATGCATACCCAACCAAACGATATCTGATAGTTGCTGCCATGTGAATGATCTATATATATGCATGCTAAACATACATTATAGCATATTTGTCTTATAACCTGATATATTATATCTCTACGATTTTCTTTTAATTAGTAAATTAAAAAAAACGTGAGACTAAAATACCGTAGAGAAACACATAAAAGAATTGCATCGAGCAAAAGAAAGACGCTCAATAAAACTAAGGATCCTTGCTGACAATTCCATTATAAAAACATCATGGCCATCGCTGATATGGATAAACGTAACAGCAGTAGTATGTCAATGGGAAACACGGCTGTTAAAAGTCAACAAATTAGGTTACCTGATGCTCAAGCTCTCGCAAGCTCCCTTGCCTTTCCAAGAAAGAATGCTTTCAGTGGATTAGATTCACAAAGTACCCAAACAGGAGTCTTTGTACCAAGAAAAGATGAGTTCATGCACAGGTCAGTGCATTTGTCATTTATAAAACTTGGTATTTGAATAATAGGTGTCCAATTTATATTTTTTGCTTCGATATGGTTTGAGAAGATTTCGAGAAAAAAAGTTGGTTACTTTTATTTTTTCCATACATGTGCATATTTTATTTTCCCTCGGCTAATATTTCACTTTTTTGTAACTTTTTTCTTGCAGCTAAAATGCACTTGCTGCATCAAGACCAGGCTGACTTTAGGCCAAATATGAGCATCATTGTGAAGGCTCTCCAACCACAATTCCGAGCTCCTTTACCAGTTGTTGCTCCTGAATTGTAATGTAAAGAACAATACAACAAAACGAATTTAAGTGAATGTTTGATTGTGTTGCAGCTTCGTAACTGTAGATTTTGGTTTGATTAAGGCATATAAATAGGTCGTGTCTTTTCATTATATTTTGGGTTTGAGAACATCAGATGTAGTTACGTTGGGATTGACATGTTACATATCTTTCAGTTTCTCATGGTGGGACTCGAATTGCGTTGACATTGCTGCTGCTGGTCTTCGTAAGTATTACTGTACTAAAGTTATTTAAAGACTCGTATTTGCTATGTTATTCAAACCCGTAATATGTAGTTATGATTGTTTACATATTTTAGACTATACCCGGAAATATTGAAAACTACACTCTCTAATTATTTTTTGATAAATTTGAATGATGATTTTTTAAGCAAATTCTTATTATTTTCAAAGATTCTGACTAATTTCCCCTTCATCAGTGGAGGTGTTTGTTGACACTCAACCACTTATATGGCCAGTTATCGAAGGCCACGTCTGCATCTTTGCATATGGCTAATGGGGATGAGGGAAAACACATACTATGGTGATAGTGATAGACCTTTGCATATGTACAAAGATGTAAAGTATTGAGCCTCATTGATGTAATGAGAAGTTAAGTAACTATCGTTTGGATTATGCTTTAGATGATATAGTTTATATTTGATTGATGAATTCAGAAGTTATTTTGTGATTTGTAGTTCTATTGCCAAGGTGTCGCTGTTGCGTTTTTCAGCATGTCACAACCAGAAGTTTCGTGTTATTTTCATAGAGATGGCAATAAAGATGGGTTAAGTAGCCTGGGCAACAAGTCAAAATCCTTATTACTATACTTGGTAGTTTAAATAACTTGCAAATATTGGTGATACCAGTCCAAGATCAATAATTGAATTATTTTATACTCTTGTCAAGTGAGAAAAATAAAAGAGCTGAGGTCCTTGAAAGGTAAGTATCAACCAATTATTTTATATCGGTTCAAATGGGTAAAGAACACATTAACTTAGATAAGACATGGGTCAAATGGGACGAAGGTGATGTTGGCACACTTTATTTTCTCTTCATCTTTTATCTTTATTAGTACTGTGTTTTGTTTGAGACTTAATTCATATATGAAAGTCAACCTCAATAAGAAAGATCTCATTTATTAGAATTTAAAGCAAATAATCTCTTTCTTGGTTACATATGTTGGTATATCTCTGGTAAAGAGCTGCAAGCATATGGTTGATTTGAACCTACGTATAGGTATATTATTCTAAAAGAGATGAAGCCAAAAAGTAAGAACTCCTTGCTGATACTTTCCCAATGAATCTAATGGGTATAATCTTTTATTTTTTGAACAGTTGAATTTGTAAATATTTCAGTTAGAGTATCAAGAAGCAGATGCTAAACCCATCAGGCTTTGAAGGTACCTTATTTTTTATTTAGTAATATTAACATAAATTTCTTTATAATTAGGAGGTTATGTAGTCACTGGCGTGACTGCAGTCAATATATGTGCTTTTAGTCAAATAACTTTTTGATTTGCAGAGCTTTCTAGGAACAATAATCGGTAAAGAGACTACCCAGTGTCTCCACCTGCCAATTAATTTACTCAGTTACATAAAAACGTGGCCGGTTAGTAATATTAACATGAACTTCTTTATAGTTTGAAATATATGTAGCTACTAGCTTGACTATCGAGCTATCCCAGTCAGTATATTTTCTTTTAGTCAGTTCATTTTCTGATTCACTCAGTTGCTAGTAATCTTACTCATTTACATCAAGATGAGGCCAGTGAGTAATATTAACTTAAAGTTATTTAAATATGAAATATGTGTAGCCACCGGCTTGCCTATCATGTTATTTCAGTCAATATATGTGCTATTAGAACACTACACATTCTCTCCTCTAGCCAGTAATTTTTCTCACTTGCATCAAAGCGAGGTCGGTTAGTACTTCTTTTAAATTAAAAGATGTGTGTAGCCACTAGCTTTGACTCTCATTGTTAATTTTGTCAGTATATATGGTTTTAGTCAGTTAATTTGCACTTCGTAGAGCCTTCTACCTCGAGGACAACAATCGATAAAATTACTATTATTATCTACATATGTTAATGTTTCGTTCTTTTGTCTCTAATATTGCTCTTTTGCAGCTGCTACAACCACCCCTTTGAAAGCTCCAAACAGCCCTTATGAAACATAAGTTTCAAGCAGCCCCAAACAACTCTTACAACTTAAGTAGGCGTACCAAAAACACCCCTTTTAAAACTACACTTTTGTATTTACTGTATTTCTATACTGGAAATACAGTATTTGTCAAATTTGATTCAGGAAATGTATCTCTTCTGTGAAAATGTGAATGTATCTAGACAGCAGGTATTGTTTCTCTTTGTTTCTTTGTTTGTAAGTGAGCATGTTCACTGTGCTTTTGAATTCCTGTTGTATCTTATACAGTTTTGGCTAATAGTATAATTCACTTTTTCCTCAAAAAAAGAAGAAGAAAAAAAAAGTGTTCTTATCTTTGACCTTGGTAGTGTTACTTTGATGTTTCTCTTCTCACCATTCAAGAGGGTATATTTGGAGTTGAGGATTGTTGGTGAGGAATTTGATAATAGGATGGCGAATCACTTTGTTCATGAATTCAAAAGGAAGAACAAGAAGGACATCAGCGGAAACCCAAGAGCCTTTGGACGATTAAGAACCGATTTGAGAGCAAAAAGGACTCTTTCTAACCCCCAAACAACACTCGAGATTGTTTGAGGAAATTGATTTATAAGATGGACAAAAACTCTGTTCATTATGTTGTTCTTGTAGATTGACCCGATTCCAAAAGTACAACATTTGTTGCAGGGTTTTCATTTAGTGGGAAGGAGCTTCGTAAAAGGATAAACCCTGATGAAGCAGTTGCTTATGGTGATGCTGTTTAAGCTGCTATTGACAGGTGAAGGTAACCAGAAGGTTCAGGACCATTAACTATTGGACGTCCCTCCATTGTCTCTTGGTTTGGAGACTTTTGGTGGAGTCATGACTGCATTGATTCCAACGAACACCATAATTTCCTGCCAAAAGGAACAAGAACGAAAGCTAACAAGTAACAACTTGTAAGACAACTGTGAATTGTCAGGAATTCCACCTGTGCGCCGTGGTGTCCCACAAATCAATTTCTTCTTTGATAATGATGCAAACAACATCTTGAATATTTCTGCAGAGCACAAGGTTGGTGGTCATAAGAACAAGATTACCATCACTGCTGAGTAATGATAAGGGAAGGTTGTCTAAGAACGAAATTGAGAAGATGATGCAAGAAGCTGAGAAATATAAGGCACACGACGAGGAACAAAGAAGAGAGTGGATGCAATGAATGCGCTTGAAAACTATGTTTACAAAACATGTAACATCATTAACGATGAAAAGTGGCATCTCAGCTTCCTGTTGGGGATAAGAAGAAGGTGGATGATGCAGTTGATGAGACTATAAAGTGGTTGGATACGCGTCAGCTTGCAGAGGCAGGGGAATTTGAAGATAAGCAAAAACAAATGGAGGGCCTTTTTAACCCAATAATCACTAAGATGTACCAAAGGTCCGTCTTCTGGTGGTAGCGGTACAGGTCCGAAGATTGAAGAAGTAGCTTAACTTTACTTTTCTTGTTTCTGTAGGTTTATGGGTGGTTCTTGCTGGAAGACAATTAATTATGTTATTATTTATTGATGAATGTGTGGACTGGTAATGCAAGTGATGCCTGCTCTTGCATATTAATAATGAACACCATTAATCACATATTAAATAAACTTCTTTTTTAATCAAAACTCTACTACTCTTGCATCATCTCACACCTATGATATCTGATTCATCATCAATTACACAGAGCCAACTATTGCTGGAAACACTGGTTTAGTTGCAGACTTGCAGCCTTGGTGGCCCTCTCCGGTGATAAAGTTCCACTATCATTGGATTTTTTAGGTGAGGCTTATAGTTTTAACATTGGATTTAATTAACCTGATTTCACTAATACGCTTTACTTTTCTAGGCTTGACTGGACTTTCGCAAGCACCTGAAAACAGTAGACGTGCAAGGGCAGTCCAAACAGGTTATTTTAGCCTTTTTTCTTATGATTTTGGGTCATTGTGTCTAAATTACATTTGTTCGTCATGAATTGCTTACACTTGTTATAATTTACTTGATCGTGTTCTGATATTTTGAATCTATATAGGGCCTCCATTGGATGCAACTATTTGGGGGGAGACACCCCATGAATCTGTATTGAGCCTCCATTAGTTGGCTCCTTTGACATACACGATTTGTAGTCCCTTTTCAATACGATTACATGGTATTGATGAGTAAATATTAGGCGATGATGATTGTTTCTGATGGAATGTTTTGGGCTCTGAATAAGATATATTGTTGTTACGCCATTTGAAAAAGTTAGCTCAGAAATCAATAATCATTGTTGTCCTTAAAACCAAAAATAGGTAGACGTAACCGGTAACTGATAGTGTCAACAAAGGTGATAAGTATAAGAACAGCCTGAGAGGAGCCTGAATTCACGGAGGTCCATGAGTTAAGGTTAATGCCATATTGCGACCACCTATTATAATTTCAAATGCTGAGCTCGGAGCTGGTTGAACATGTTGTGGGGCAGAAGTGTTGTTCTCATTGTTACCCATAATTATAGGCTCCATTGTAACAGTAGACGTGCACCCACCACCATGCGACTTCTATTTGCTGAAGTGCTTTTGAAGGTTCACAAAAGAAAGTACGGTCAAATCCACTTGATTGCTTCACTAATTGATAGGTTGAGTCGGTACCATCATGAATGTGCGGTTGCTGTTGTCGACGAGGTTGCTATTATTGTTATTATAATTGATTTTTATCAGTAGCTGTAGTAACTTATTTTGGGATATGTTTATTGATCTGTTACAGGTATTAGAGGAATTTCGTCTATTGGAGATAAATCAATATGGGATGCAACAATGCCTAATTGCTCATATGCGTCTCTTAGGCGAGCAATACAATTGTGAACATGTAGATTCGTCGGTTGTATTTGATACTCTATATCTGATTATGGTTTTCGGCCACGTGACAGAAGAGGTACAAGTCTTCTGTGTATATGATTAATATAAATTATTTCTGATTTATTTTTTTCTTTTTACCTACATTTTAAATCTCCTCCAGCAAGATGTGCTTGATCCACCTGCTTTCGAATTAGGATGATTATTTTCCGCAGCGGATACCCGTGAACCACATTTTATAGCGAGTGAATGTCTAATGATTATACGTTTTTCAGAATCAAAACCTTATCGATCATGTCATGTGTTTGTAACTATCCGCGCGTATCACGTTAAGGTTATTGTAGCGTAGGATTTTTGTTTGTTTGTTTTCTTTTATACGTGCGTATTTTTGAAGTCACATATTTTTACCGATAATAGTAAGATGTGATGACGAATTAATTAATGTTTGTATGTGATTTGATTAAATACGTGTATGAAATTGAAAAACTTTAATTCTATGTAGAATTCACGAAATCAAGCAATGAGTACATATTATATCCAAAATTCAAACATGAACAGAAAGGTAAAGCTCACAAATATACTTAAAACTCATATTAAGTTATACGAGTAATTTTCAAAAGTTTAATTATCTAAATATTTAGAAAAAGAGTTATATTTTATATTTACATTTAAATTTTACTCCATTCGTCTTATAATTATAGTCTACTGAAAAAAAACATAAATTTATTAAAAATATTATTTTTCAATTTTTTTTTCTTTTTTACTTTTTAGACAATTACAATTTTACATTTAATCAATTAATTTAAGAGTCCGGTTATTTAAGATACCTTGTATCCTTTGGATACAAGGGGACAAATCTGGACCGTCCATCTCATCTTATCCAACAACCCATATTAAAAAAAAAAAAAAAAAAAGCGGAGGGGTAGTTTCGTCATTTTACCCCTCCCACCTAACACCACCTACCACTCTCTGGGATCGATTTCTTCTTCGTCTTCTCTCTAAAACACACATAAACACACACACACACACACACACACATATTTACATCTTAATTTATCAACACAAACATCAAATCCTTCGATCATCACCGTCACAAATCGATCATCCTCTTCATAAATAAGGTAAAGTTCATTCGATCTGTTTTGATTCATCTTTTTTAGCTTATTCGATGTGAAGAAGCTTATAACTCATCTTATTTTTTATAGCTTATTTGATAAGTTACATGAATTTAACATGTCAAATGATAAGGTAACTTGATGCTTAATGTGAATAAGCTTATTGATAATCATCACCTTTATTATGATGAATTATAAGCTAACTTATTAGCTTATTTTCATGAATTATAAGGTTTTTTAGCTTAATCTCGCTGAACATATTTAGTGTAACCTGTTTGTGAAGTATCATATATGATATACTATATCATATATGATATAAGCTAAAATATCATATATGATGAGATATATCATATATGATAATGTGGTTGAAAATTGAATTAACTCTTTTTTTAATGGATTAATCTGGCTGAACATATTTAGTATGACTTGCTAATGAAGTATCATATATGATATGCTATATCATATATGATATAAGCTAAATATCATTATATGATCAAATATATCATATATGATTATGTGCTTGAAAATTGAATTAAATCTTCTTTTTTGTGTAGAGAAGGTTGTTTACAAGGCGTGTTGAACATTACAAGCATCCAAAAGACCAAGAAGCTTAATGAATAAGCTCGTGAATTTTTCTTTTACGTTTATTGTTTGTTTTTTCTTGTAATCTCCTAATGGAGTTTTGAAGTTTATGGACGATTTTGTAATCAATTGGTATCTCGTACAACATCTTGTTAATATGATTTAACTTTCTTGGTATTATGTCACGATGGTTTTTATAAATTAAGTCATACGGAGTATATGATCATGCACTATCATATATGACACTCAAGAAAAACTTGGATTTATTAAATAAAGAATCTGATGAATTCATGATTACAACAAAGAGTATGCACAATTAATAATCAAACACTTGTTCATAACATAAAAATGTACTTTTGAACAGAATCATATATGATAATTCAAACCGAACGTAACCTAATGTAAAATCATATATGATATACCTCTGATATCATATATGATAACAATTTATACAAAATCAAAAAAATGCAAAAAAACAGATTATCAAATGATGAATTCATGAACAACGCCTACTCCGTCTTGATCCTTAAAACATATCCATGCACATCCTCTTGTTATAATCAACATCCCTCTCTGCTTTGCTCCAAAGCTGCCAATCGCACCATCTCCGTCTGACTGCATTTATAAAAGATAAAAAGAACATATTATGCAACATTTTAACACCAAAATAAATTACTCATATATATGATAGAAGACAAGTTTCAAGAGTTTATATTGATTTTCTAAAAAATACTCATACAGAATCTGTTTTTTCCTATGGTTTATTTGATATATCATATATGATAGTTATATCATATATGATATATCATCAGTTATCATATATGATATATCTATCATATATGAAAAGTGATGATATATCATATATGATATATATATATCATACATGATATATCAAGCTTATTGCAGCCTACATCAGCAAACTTAATCCAACTTACATAAAATACCTCACGATTTGTCAACATAAGCTAATAAGCTAGCTTATTCATAACTCTCGTGTAATTTGTAAGCTTATTCACATAACTCCTATCTAATTCTCAAGATTATTTATAACTCTCATCTAATTAAAAATCTTATTCAAACAAATAAGCTTATTCACATAAATCACCTAATTAAAAGCTAAATAGAATAAATTGATCAAAATAAGAACAATCAATCGGAATAATTCGATCAAAATAAAAACTATCAATTGGCATATTTCGTTCAAAAAAGCTAATGAAAATAAATTAATAAGCTTATTCAAAATCAAATAAGCTAAAAAAAATAAGCATAGATTATAAGAATACAAACCTGATATGAATTCGTGTTAAGTAATCGATCTAGTTAATCGATTGTGATGGATTCATGATGATGTTGTGATTGTTCGCTTCAAATTTTAGAGAGAGAAAGTAGATCGGGGCAGAGAGAGAAGTGAAAGAACGGGGTGTGTGTTTTTATGAGAAAGAAAGGAGAAAGTTGTGTAAATTGAGGATTTAATCTCAGCCCTTGAATGAGATGGAGATGGATGGTGGGGATGAGTCCCCTTGTATCCTAGAAAACTTTGGTATCCAAAAGAACTTAAATCTTAATTTAAAACTTCTTTATTATTTGTAATAACACTTTCAAATGAAGGTGATATGGTAAACTTAATATACATTCATTATCTATTTTTAAAAGTGGACTATTATTTTGAGATGTCAAAAACTATATATTTAAATTATATATATTTATATACATTCGGTATTTTATTCCGATTACCACATCCATGTCTAAATCGAAAACAGAATTTGTAGTTTAGTTCGATTTTCATAAATTCGGTCCGTTTATTAGTTCCATTCGGTTGTTTTTGTTTGAATTCGCAATCGGTTTTCGGTTTACCCGGTTTATTTGGATTTTTTAAACACGACTAACAAGAAGGTTCATGTTTTTACGTTTAAATAAAATTCAGATTCAATTAAAAATTAATGATAGAAAGTAAAAATAAATTTAGCATTACTTAAATAAAAACCATGACTAAAACATACTAAAAAACAGTATATTAAACCGCAGAAACAATAAACCCTCTAAAACAACAACAAAAACGACCCCGCCCGTTGGACGGGTTACGACGCTAGTATATATATATATATATATATATATATATATATATATATATATATATATATATATATATATATATATATATATATATATATATATATATATATATATATAGAGAGAGAGAGAGAGAGAGAGAGAGAGAGAGAGAGTTAGGTTAATGTAGTGTAGTTGTTTAAAATTGTTAAAATAAAAAGCAACTTAAGTCATTATATTTGTTGATTTGTACCAGATGAAATTAATGATGGGTTAATGACATTTTACAATAAATATCTAATTAAAGGGCATTTTGTCATAAGAGTACTATCTTAATTGCCTTGATTTAAAAAAGATAGAGCGTTTTTTACTACACCTTTTTATAAAAAAAGATCACGTCATATACATAAGAGAATCTAAACACATGTCTAGAATTTTGGTTATTTCGTGATCAACATTTTTTTTATTCTAATGATACACATCAATAATTTTAGTAATTTTGTTTGTCATATACGAAATATATTTTATTATTTAATGATACATTTAGTTTTTTGATACCTCTTGTTTATTCATAAATTTTTATTATGATACACAACTAATAAAAGCTTTTAGTGATACACAACAAATAAATTTTTATTGTGATACACAATAATAAAAGTTTTTTGTGACACATTACTATGGTTATATTAATATATAAAAAATGAGAGTAGGAGCAAAATGATGGACAACAACTTGCGATAAAAAAGATGATCTAATCTACAAATATGCCACCTATCAATACAAAAAAAGAAATCTAGAAACAACAACAGCAACAATATACTCGTAATACATAAAAGACTAGTACAACAAAAGCTGATACACTTATATGTTGATGGCGGTGTTGGCTATAATTGTAACGAAGACAAAAAAACAACAACAATGACTTTTTCATGGTTTGTTATGCATCCGATGAAAAGATTCATCATAAGTTATTAGTATTTGGCCAAAAAAAAGATTTAAAAATGTATAATTAATTTTTAAAGAAGCAAGTGGAGTTAAGAGATGGGTAATGGAGGATGATGGTTGTTATTGATTTTAAGGGAAAATAATGAATTGTTGAAAGACCTAAAATACCCTTAATCATATACAAAAGAGTTAATTCTATTTTCAGTATTCTTTTAAACAAATTAATGTCATCTTAAATCAAATAGAAGATCTAATGGTTTTAAATGATTTTTATTTTAACAATTTTAATATATTACACCATTTTAACTAAATTCTCTCTCTCTCTCTCTCTCTATATATATATATATATATATATATATATATATATATATATATATATATATATATATATATATATGTAGGAGCGCGCTATTTGCAGAACCTTTTTTTTAGTATAGAATTTATAAAATCACTTTGGACCAATCAGAATCTAGTTATATTAAAAGAAGAAAATTTTAATGAACAGGGTATAAAAGGAAAAACAAATTTAGACCTTTTTTTTAATTGTTAATTAAAAGACGTTTTTTGTAGGATTAATTTTTTAAACTTTTTTTTTGTAAATTCCTCTTTTACAGCATACAAGTTTTTAAAGATCTAATGTGCGTACATGTTTTTTTTAATTGTAAATTTACATACAATTATTTAGCCATAGATATTTTTTTTGCTTAAATAGTAATTGCATATATGGTTGTACTGTCCATAGCTTTCAACAATTGTCAACATAAAACATGAATGTATAATCTCTAAATTTATAACAAAGCAAGAAGATAAATACAATACACAAAATTTGATATAAAATGAAATACAATTCATGTAAAAAGTCTTTACTATTAAATATAAATGTACAATAGATTAAAAAATGTATGCACTCTTCAAAAATATGTGTGTAACATGCTTCATTTTCTGATCAAATCTGCAAGAACATGTGTGCACGCCTTTCAAGAACATATTTGCGCGCTTCGCTTTCTCATCAAATTCGTTAAAAGTTATGTGCACGCATTCGATAAAAACATGTATGTTTCCGAGAAAAACATGTATGTTTTTGATAAAAACATGTATGTTTTTGATAAAAACATGTATGTTTTTATAAAAAAACATGTATGTTTTCGATAAAAAAACATGTATGTTTCTAATAAAAACATGTATGTTTCCGTGAAAAACATGTATGTTTCCGAGAAAAACATGTATGTTAAAGACCTGAAATAACAAACATTAAACATTAGTTATTAAAGGTACATGACCAAGATAGGAAACCCGAAACACAACTGATTTCGTGATTGGAGGTTTGCTAGCCCAAAGAATAAGAATCTGAATATACTCGTATAAGCTAACAAATAAGTTAAAGAATTAACCTTTGAAGAATGCATACCAGTTGCTTTATAAAAGTGGCTCTACAAATAGCACTCCACTATATATATATATATATATATATATATATATATATATATATATATATATATATATATATATATATATATATATATATATATATATATATATATATATATATATATATATATATATATATATATATATATATATATATATATATATATATATATATATATATATATATATATATATATATATATATATATATATATATATATATATATATATATATATATATATATATATATATATATATATATATATATATATATATATATATATATATATATATATATATATATATATATATATATATATATATATATATATATATATATATATATATATATATATATATATATATATATATATATATATATATATATATATATATATATATATATATCCATATATATATATATATATATATATATATATATATATATATATATATATATATATATATATATATATATATATATATATATATATATATATATATATATATATATATATATATATATATATATATATATATATGTATATATATATTGAAAGTCCCTAATCAATGCGAGAAACCCTAATCTTAACTTAATCAACACAAGGTATTACTTTTCAAACGTAATCTTATTATTGTATAATAAAGAATTACAAGTGTTATGGATAACACCGTTTGATGACAATGTGTTGTGCACACTTTGAACAACAATAACCTTAACTTATGAATACAGTCGTAGCTGTTTGATTCACTAAGTTACACGCACTAATGATCTTGATATTGCAAAGTGTTGAATCTTAATGCTAGGTTACACATCCTATTTATAGTGTTACGAGTTTGACTTGAACAGTACTTGATGTCGACTACACAACTTTTACAAGTTCCCACATCAGTCACATGATGTCCTTCTATTCTTGGTAGTCTTCCATTATGCTTTAAGGAACAGTTGTCCAAAACAGTTTCCTTATTCTTCATATTCTCGAACACACAAATGGCATGTCCAAAGTGTGCTGAGAGTTATCAGGGTATTGCCACCCCTGTTAACTCTCAACCTCTCAGAGTCCCTAATACATCTTGGCTGTTATCCATCACAGCCAAGGAGTATGTCTTCAGGTAATCTTCGACTTCCCTGACAATGTCTCTGACATGGACTCCTCTGAGGTTGCTCACAGAGATTCGGATCTCTGTGAGTCTTGTGAAACTTGCCTGCCTCCTAGGCACGGGCAAGGGGCTATCTATCAGCCTAATTATGTTTAAATCAATGAACAGGGAATCTAACAAGTTTAGATTCCCAACAATCTCCCCCTATTTAAACATAAATAGTGCTAGATCTAACTAAGTTAAGGTAAGTGAGTTTAACAGCTTCTTCTTACACATAACAGATCTAAACAAACATACCTCATGATTTTATTAAGACTTAAAGAAAAAATTACAAGTTCATTACATAAGTTAAATAAAAGATGAAGGTAAAAGGGCTGATACTTTCTTCAATAGTCATCATTTTTTATTCTTTCTTCAGCTTCGGCCACATCTAATCTGTTATCAATTTCATCCTGCAAAGTCTTTGCAAACTTCTTGGAATACTCAGAGTTGATCTTGAGACACTTCTTGTGACAGAGCAGCTGAATAGTTGAAGCCAGGCATAGCTCATCTTCCCTCTGAAAAGCATATTGGCAGGCTTTGTTCATAAACGCCATTCCTCTTTCAGGCACTGAGTAAGTCTGACCATCAACAGGGCCAACTATACCATTAGGAAGGATCAGATCCCTGTGCATGCCATCCACACGAACATCTTCAGTAACAAAAGTTTCATCAATGATTTGGGAAATTCTTCTTCTTTTGTTGCCTGTCTTTGGGGGTCCTTGTTCGAAAAGCTGTGGTGGGGGATCAATCTTTAGTTTGGCAGCTGTTTCCTTGATCCAGTTAAACTTAGCCTTAAGAGTTTTAAGCAGAAGGAAATTCGCCTGTCCAGACTTTTTGGCAGCTAAGGCTTCAAGTTCAAACCATTCTGATAACCCAAGTGTTTTTAACCTGAAGTCGTCAAACACATCCATATTCCCTGTTTGATTATCCCTCCATAAGATCATCTGTGGAGTATTTGTGGACTTGCGAATGGTGTATCTAAACTTGGTTATCTTGCCAGCAGCATACCTGTTGTTTACGCAGGCATCATAGTCAGTTTTGACTTTCTTTAGGGCCTCAGCGCGTTTAAGTTCCATTTCCCTCAACCTTTGTTTTTGTTTTTCTTTTTCAGGAGGTGACATCTTCCTCAGAGTGGCTTCATTTAATTCTTTGGCTGCCTTGAGCTCACTCAGTCTTTTGAATTCTTCAGCCTGTTGCTCTATTTCTTCAGGCGTTAGAGGTCTCTCATCAGAAGGTGTAAAGGTTGAAAATTGGGAAAGGTCTGTTGTGGATCCTCCTGTCTCTAGCATCGCAGCTATCTTCTTAAGTTTAGTGTCAGTATCAACTAACACTATCTCTTTACCTTTCTTTGAGACAGAGGACTCCACACTTATGTTTTTCAAATCATCAGCTCTTTTGAGGAACGCTGTCTGAGCCTGATTTTGAATAGATTTTGGTAGGGAGCTCACAGTGAATTTAAGCTTCTTGGCTGCAGGTTCATCCTTATCCTCAGGTTTGCTGATGTTAACTAGGATCATGGATTTAGATGAGTCAGCGCTATCTTGTGCTTGTTGCTCCCCCTGAGTCTGATCCTCATCATCAGGTATTATAACTGGTTCGATGACTTGAAGAGGAACAGGTGTTGTTGAAGGATTGGCTGAAGATGAGGCTTGTTCAGCATATGCAAGGCTGAGTTTAGTATTCTTCTCCCCCTCACGTTCATCCTTACTTCCCTTATGCTTGGATGAACGTGCCTGAAATCTTCTTGCAATCTGCTCCACAGAGGCAGCCATGGCACGCTGTCTTTTTCTGGATGCCCTGGCAATCTTCAGTAATAAGTTGGCATTGGCATTGGTATTTGCCTGAACTCTCCTGACAATAAAACCAGCATGGTTGTATTGCCTGTTGCGCACTGCATTGAAGTGCCTGTTAATGACGGTTTCTTGTTCTTGGAACAATGCAGGGACAACGGAGTCAATGGCATTCTTGATTCTTGTCGAGAGATGACTTAGTCCTTGAGCCACACCTTTTCTTGTACCCTCCTGAATAGGCTCAGTGACAGCCTCAGTCACAGCCTTCTTTATTATACCTGGAAAGGTGACAGTAAAATTGTGCATCTCTGACTTGATTACATCCAACTTTCTTGACAAGCGCTCAATATCAGACTGATGGTGTACAGGCTGAAGATTCTTGATATTGAGGCTTTGTTGAGCAAAATCATCCTCCCTTGGAAATAAGTCGAAGTTAGTCTGAGAAGGATGATCAAACAAAAGGAATTCAGCTGTTGGATCATATAAGGGTCTTTGGAGGACTGTTGTTGCAGATGTAGCAGAGTTTTGTGTGTCAACAGCTTCCTTAAGAGGAGAAGTCTTGTTATCTTCTTTAGGAGGAGAGACTGACAGCTGGTCATCCTCATCTTCTTCCTCTTCCTCATCAAACATTCCCTCAGGGAATTCATCCTCAGGCATGGGTGTAAACTCAGCGACATAATCTTCAACAGAAAGCATTTCTTCATCAGCATTGAGCACAAGTTCTTCTTCAATCTGAATGTCCTGAGTAATTGTTTCAGCCTCCTTTTCATGTACCTGAGGATCTTTGACTGGCTGTACAATTTCAGCCTGCAAGGTTGTTGAAATTAGTAACAGGGAAAATATTAAGTGAATGGTCGCCATTTCGCTGTCCCAGAGAGGCTGAGGGTGATTACTCAGCCACTCCAAAGGATAAATCCTTGGGATTCTTTTAAGTGTGAATGAAGTGTGGTTAATGGTCGCCATTCGCTGCCCCTAGGAAAGCTGAGTGTGATTATTCAGCCCCCCCAAAAGGTAAAAACCTTTGGGACTCTTTTGATTGTGAAACATATGTTGTTTAATGATCGCCATTTCGCTGCCCCTAGGAAAGCTGAGTGTGATTATTCAGCCCCCCCAAAAGGTAAAACCTTTGGGACTCTTTTAAGAGTGAAACATATGTTGTTGTTGGTCGCCTGTTACGCTGCCCCTAGGAAAGCTGAGGGTGATGATTCAGCTCCCCCTGAAAGGATAAATCCTTTGGGACTCTTTTAATGAGGGAACCAAGAGGCTGTGTGAAGTACAGCCATCAAGGTTGAGACATTCATGTATTCAGGTTGTTGTTAGCCTGAATACTGTCTAGAGGGTTCAGGGTCATCGGGGTGCTTTATAAACACAAATGAATCACTCCCTGGTGCAAAGACAGAGTGTACAGAAGTCTTAAGGAATTCTAAGTGAAATGACAGACTTCTATGGGTCGAGGATTACCCTAACTTCACCACTCTCTCCTACAGATAAATGAGAGTGGTTGCTTGTGAGCCTCTAAAAATGTACACTGATTACCTGTGAGATATCAGCTTGGTTTGGCTGGTTTCCTGTAGTCTCTGCTGACCTAGAGACACTAGACGCCTGTTGTTTGTCAGCCAAAGATTCTGTATCCACAAGAGTATCTGGACCAGAGGCGGTTTCAATCTTCTTTTCCTTGGCCTTGCTAACAGCTTTAGGTTGAGAAGAAGAGGGGATTTTCTTCTTCTTTGGCTGTTGGCCAGAAGAAGCCTTGGACTTGGTAGTGTGCTGCCCAGAGGTCAAAGACGTAGACTTGCCAGCGACACTAGAAGTATTCACCTTCTCAGAGGAAGGGAGCAAGGGCTTCTCAGCGTTGGGTACCTGATTAGCAACGTTCAGCATGTGAGCGGTCACAGGGAAATCCTCAGCTCCTATCTCCTTGTAAATGGCGCCTGTAATGCGATAGGGCTTCAGGGTTGTCAAGGCCTTGTTATGGTAGTTTTCTCCCAGCAAACTCTCAAAGATCAGGGACAAATAACGCACATAGCAGATGTTCTTTTCCCTGACCTGATTCCTTCCTTTAAGTTGTTCTACTAGGTTAGAGAAAAGAAGGCTTCCAACGTCAACATCAGCTCCCCATATTAATCCATAAGCAATAGTCTGATGTTTTGAACGACATTTGATCTTGGGATCCCTGCATGCCTCCCAGGGACTTCACAATGTGGGTGAAGAGGACACGCCACATAGGAGAAAAATACTTGATCTTCAGAGGTGCTTTAGCAAGGATGTCAGCTGGTGTGAGGGCAGGGTTAATGTCGTGACAGGGTTTGAGTGTGGCCAATGCTTCCTTGACAGCCTTTTTGTCAACTGTCTTCAAGCACTCATCTCCATGTTTAAGTCCGGCCACACTGGCAAAATCAGCAAGGGAAAAGGCAAAAGGATGTTCATTGCAAGAAAGGCTAAAGGTAATGGTGTCTTCTTCAACTTCGGCAGAATACCAGAATTCCCTAAGGTATTCTTGGTAAAAGGTGGAAGGAGATTTGGTGAAGGCTTCGTTTAGGTCACAGTTCTGCATGAAATTTACCAGATCCGAGTAGGTGTTGTTGGGTGCCTTGATCCATCCAATAGCGTTATTTGAGGCGATGATGCTCTCGTTGATCTCGAAGTTCACATTGGAGGCTTTTGGTACGGGAAACGCCATTGATATGAGGTTGAAGGTGAATGAAAATGGCGGATGGTTGAGAGAGATGAGAGATTTAGAGAGAGAAAATGATTTTGAGAATGGTGGTGGGTGAGAAGAGAAAGAAGACAATATATAAAATCAAACTTGAGTGAACAGTTATTCAACCGTATTAAATGCAAAAAGCGAAAATGACTGCTCAAGTGGGTCCCATTGACCTTTCAAAAAAATTTGTCTCCTCGTTATCCGAAACTTAAATGATTAAAAAATGTGAGAATGTTTTTCGCATTTACTTGGAATGCAACTACCTAGTTACATGTGAAAAACATTTAATAAAACATTTAATATAGAATCAATCATTTAATGAACACATTTAATATCAAGCCACAGGCTTTGAGATATTGAGCATCCCTAGCTCAGCAACTAGCCTGTTGAACGTAGGTTCAGCCAAAGGCTTTGTAAAAATATCAGCTAGTTGCAGCTCTGTGGGCACAAAATGCAGCTCAATATCTCCCTTCATAATATGATCCCTGATAAAATGATACCTGATATCAATGTGTTTGGTACGTGAGTGAAGAACAGGGTTGTTGGATATGGCAATGGCGCTGGTGTTGTCACAAAAGATTGGCACTTTGTCATACAAGATTTCATAGTCAGCCAATTGACTTTTCATCCAGAGCACCTGAGCACAACAGCTGGCTGCAACGACATATTCAGCTTCAGCTGAAGACATAGCCACAGAGTTTTGCTTCTTAGCACTCCATCCAACCAATTTTCCTCCTAGGATTTGACAGCTGCCTGAAGTACTTTTCCTGTCAATACAGCATCCAGCATAATCTGAATCTGAATAGGCCTTGAGATCAAAGCCTGATTCCTTTGGATACCAGAGTCCTAGGGAAGGTGTTCCTTTGAGATACCTGAAAATTCTCTTAACAGCCACTAGATGGGATTCTTTTGGGTTAGCTTGGTACCTTGCACAGAGACATGTGGAGAATTGGATATCTGGACGACTGGCTGTTAAATACATCAGTGACCCAATCATGCCTCTATATAAAGTCTCATTGACAGAGACCCCTGACTCATCAGGGCCCAAGTCGTTGGGTGGAAGCATGGGGCATTTCACTGAAGCACAATCAGCCAAGTCATATTTTTTAAGTAAATCCTTAACATACTTTTCTTGACAAATAGAAATTCCCTTAGGACATTGTTTAATTTGAAAACCCAAAAAGTAAGTTAATTCACCCATCATGCTCATCTCATATTTCTTGGTCATTAATTTAGCAAAGCGTTTACTAAGATTGACATTTGTTGACCCAAAGATGATATCATCCACATAAATCTGTACAATGATGAAATCACTCTTGTCCTTGAAGGTAAAGAGTGTTTTATCAATAGAACCCCTGACAAATTTGTTTTCAGATAAGAAATTTGAAAGAGTTTCATACCATGCTCTTGGAGCTTGTTTCAGACCATACATTGCTTTGTGAAGTCTGTACACATGGTTGGGAAACTCGCTGCTCTCAAATCCTTCAGGTTGAGCAACATAGACTTCCTCAGCCAAATCACCATTGAGGAAGGCACTCTTAACATCCATCTGAAAGACAGTGATGTTCATATAGGCAGCATAAGCTAGAAAGATTCTGATGGCTTCAAGTCTAGCAACAGGTGCAAAAGTTTCATCATAATCAATTCCTTCAGTCTGAGAGTATCCCTGTGCTACCAATCTTGCCTTGTTCCTGATGATGTTCCCAATTTCATCCATCTTGTTTCTATAGATCCATCTAGTGCCTGTGATATTCTTTCCAGGTGGAGCTGGCACTAGTGTCCAAACCTTGTTCCTTTTGAACTGATTGATTTCTTCTTGCATAGCAGCTACCCATCCATCTTCTGTCAGAGCCTCATCAACTCTTTTAGGTTCAATTTGAGAAAGGAATTCAGCAAATAGACATTCATTGGCTGAGGCTGACTCAGAGTCTTGGATTCGCTGTCTGGTTGTGACCCCTGCATTTGGTTCCCCAATAATGTTGACAAGAAGAATGTGTTGATCTCTTGACCACTTATTTTGAGGAGCGGAGTTTCAAGAACAGGGGTACATGAAGGCACAGCTGGAACAATTTGAATCTCATCCTGCTGATTAGGAGGGCTTTCTTCAAAAACTACTTCAGTGTCTGATTCTTCTTCAGCCACATCAAGGGAAGCAATTTCATTATCAGCAGGAGCAACTTCAGAGTTTTGAAGAATTGGTGAGTCATTAATATCATGAGAAGGACCATCAGAGATTTGAGGTTCTTCTTCATCAAGTTCCTGAGAGGTAGGAACTTCTATGTTGTGAGTAGACAGAGGATCAAAAGCAGGGACATAAGGAGTGAGAGTGTTGGAGTGGTGATGACTGGTAGGTCTGGGTTCAGTGAACTCATCACTTGGGAAAGAAATATTTTCATTAAAATCTACTTCATCACCCTCTGTTCCTGTTCTCTGTATGACTTCATCATCTTCATTAAATCTGACATGGAAAGTTTCTTCTACTTCTTGTCTTCTGATGTTAAATACTCTGAAGGCTTTGGCTGTTGGAGAGTATCCCAAAAAGAATCCATCATCAGCCTTTTCATCAAACTTTCCAAGTTTATCCCTGTAGTTATAAATAAACACAGGGCATCCAAACACATGAAAATAGCTGACGTCTGGAGATCTTTTTCTGAAAACTTCATAGGAGGTTTTGCCATGTCTTTTGACAATGATTGATCTGTTTTGAGTATAGCAGGCAGTGTGTACAGCTTCTCCCCAAAATTGCTTTGGTAAGGCTGCACCATTTAACATAGTTCTTGTTGCTTCAATCAGAGTCCTGTTTCTTCTTTCAGCCACACCATTTTGTTCAGGAGTGCCAGCTGAAGAGAAGTTCTGTGAAATCCCTTTTTCATCACAAAATGATTCAAGTTGATGATTCTTGAATTCTGTACCATTATCACTTCTTAGAGCTTTGACTCTAACATCATTCATATTTTCCACCTGTCTGATGAAGGACATGATGGCATCAGCTGCATCACTTTTCCTTCTGAGGAAGAACACCCATGTATATCTTGAAAATTCATCAACTATGACCAAGGTGTATTTGTTGTGATTAATGGTTTGAGGTTTGACAGGTCCAAACAAGTCCATGTGAAGGAGATGTAAGCACTTGTCAATAGAGAATGATTGCCTAGTCTTGAATGAAGACCTGTGATGTTTTCCTTTGACACAGGCAGAACAAGTTTTGTCTTTGGAAAACATTACTGAAGGTAGACCAGCAACCAAGTTTTGAGTGGCTATCTTATTGATGTTCTTGAAGTTGAGATGAGACAGTCTTTTGTGCCACAGCCAGTTGACACTTTCAGAGGCTTTGGCAAGAAAACAATTTGAGCTGTCTTCAGAGCACACAGCCATGTTGATGACATAAACATCTCTCCTTCTAGGTGCAACCAGCACAACATCATTATTTTTGTTGAATATGGTTCCCTGAGTCTTAGTAAACAAAACCTTATAATCAGCATCACATAACTGGCTGATGCTAATAAGATTGTGCTTAAGACCATTCACATATGCAACCCTGGTAAATGTGATCCCATTGCAATTCACTGAGCCATATCCTTCTGTGTCACCTGAAGAGTTATCTCCAAACACCACTTTGGGACCTGGCTCCTTTGAGTATCTGTGCAGGTATTGTTGAATCCCTGTCATGTGTCTAGAACAGCCACTATCTAGATACCATACCGATTCCTTGAGATATTTCTGCACAGATACATAGAAACAGATTAGTTCCTATGGTGAACCCACTTTCCAGTGGGTTCCCTGAATTGCTTGTTAGCAACTCTTGTGTTCCTGAAAAACTTTTGGCGTTGGGATGGACAGTTCATAGTTTCATGGTTATAACTCCCACAGATATCACACCCAGGGAAGTCACCACACTCGTCTGAGTGATGGTCTGTGAACCCACAGAATTTACAGGGAGGATAAGAATTGTAATTTCCCTGTTGTCTTTTGGAACTCTGTGGTCTGTCCCTAGAGGGTGTCTTAGCTCTTTTAGCTGCCATGTGTCTGTCATGATCTAAGGTCGAGTGGTGAGAATTTTTACAAACATTGCAATAAGGTTTGATTAATCTTTCCCCTTTGGGTTCACCTAGGACTGACTTAGGTTCATGAGAAGTAGAGCATTCAGCGGAAGGCTTAATGTGTTGTTTCAAGAGTTCTACTTCTTTCATAAGAGACAACAGGCGATCTTCAGTGGTGGGGTCAACCTTATTCACAGCCTTAGTAGAAACAGGCTTAAAAGCTACTTGTTTACCAGTTGGTTTAGCAGGCACACGAAAAACTTTAGCTGGAGGATTCTCAATATCTATCTTAAGTTCATCCTTAGCAGATCTAGAAGAACTGCTAGGTTCAACTCCAGAGAGTTTGGGCAAGGGTGGAAGCTCAGCCACATCTTCAGAGACAGGGTCATTAGTCAAAGAGGTGTCTGACATATGAATAGTCTCTGTAGATTTAAAGACAATGTCTTTGGGTTTGGTGATAATCCTCAGCTTTTTATGTTTAGCAGTTATATCCCTGTTTAAGTCAGCAGGCACTTCATCCCTAAGCAATTCATCTATAGTAAACCTAGCACACAGCCATTTTTCAATAACTTTGTTTAATTCAGTGACTTGGTCATTCAAAGCTATGTTTTTCAAGGTTAATCTAGCTACTTCATTTTGCAGGGATATTTTCTCTAAGTTAACCCGCCTGAGAGTATCACATTCAGCCTTAGCATTAATCATTTCAGTTTTAACAGAGTGAAACTTGTCAAGAAGGTTCTTCCTTTGTTCCTCAACAAAGTGCAAGTCAACAATGGTGTAATCAAGAACATGCTTACGTTCATCACAATCAGACATAGAAAGAAGCCTGTGTACCTTTTTCATTGTGATGTCGACCCATTGTCCTGATCTTGCATCACCTTTTCCAACAGCTGGTTCATCATCAGCTATTGCCATAAAAGCCCTGACTCTTGTGGTATCTTCTTCATCTGAAGTCAATGGTTCATCATTCCAATCATAGGTTTCAGCAACCAACCCTTTCTCAGCCTTTTTCTCACCACCTTTCTTTTTGGACATAGCTTCAATCTTCAAGTTCATCTGTTCTAACTCAGCCTTAAGTGCCTTGTACTTATTTTTGTAATCTTTCTTCTCAGTGTCTGAAGAATTGGATTGTGATGAGTTGTTATGTTGTTTGAACTTGTAGGGTTTGGATGAAGATGATGGATAAGAGGGTGAGGATGTTTTGGTGGAGGGACATTCTTTTTGAAAATGTCCAAGCTTTCCACAGGCAAAACATGTTTCTTTTGACCTGTCAGTTGGTTTGCTGGCTGATCCTACTCTTCCAGATCTTTTGTAGTATCTTCTTTGGTTGGCTAGCAATGCTCTTTCATGAAATTCTGCATTGAGGTCTGACAAGAACTCTTGGCTGCTACGAGTATCTTCTTCCATATCAGAATCGCTGTCAATAGGATGTGTTGCAGAGATCAAAGCCTTGGAAGATGCTCCTTGGACGACAAATCTTTCAGTCTCTGATTTGTAGATAGTATCGATCAGCCCTTCTTCATAATTGTACTTTCCATAGAGCTGAGCAAGGGTATCATTTTTGATTGAGTTGTTAGCTCTCTGAGTCTGATTCATGCTCAGCCACTTTCTTGGAAGGCTGTTGACAAAGGTGGCATTGATCTCAGCTTGACCAATAGTAACATCATTCATAGCAAGGTCATTTAGAAGAATCTTCAGCCTAGTATAGGTTTGCTGAACTTTTTCACCTTCAAGAGACTTAAAGGCATTAAACTGAAGTCTGAGTGCCTGAATCTTTGTCTCTCTTGTTTCAGAGGGTCCTTCATGGCCAAGAATAAGGTCTGTCCACATCTGTTTAGCTGTGGGACATTGAATAACAGACTTCATGATATGCTTTGGAAGACAGGAAATTATGATGCTTTTGAGACGTTTATCTTGGTTTGCTAATTTCCTATCAGCAGCGGTCCATTGTTTGACAGGCTTGGGAAGAGGGTTTTCTTCAGTAGAAGTGAGTGCCATGGGGATATATGGACCATTTTCTAAAATTTCTAAGAGAAAAGGTTCAAGACCATCAAGGTATACAAGAAACTGACTCTTCCAACTGGCAAAGTCTTCTTCATCAAAGACTGGTACACTGGTTACGTGTGATCCACCTCTTGAGTCAAGAAGTTGGGGTAGATCATCGTCATTTGGTGGGGCGGTAAGTCTTGGTGAAGATGGGTTTCTGGTAGGTGAGTGTGGGCTAGAGGTTTCCGGCATGGTGGATCTTGATTATAAAACGGAGAACGATGTTTTTTTGAAGGTTTTAATATCAAACACTGCTCTGATACCAATTGAAAGTCCCTAATCAATGCGAGAAACCCTAATCTTAACTTAATCAACACAAGGTATTACTTTTCAAACGTAATCTTATTATTGTATAATAAAGAATTACAAGTGTTATGGATAACACCGTTTGATGACAATGTGTTGTGCACACTTTGAACAACAATAACCTTAACTTATGAATACAGTCGTAGCTGTTTGATTCACTAAGTTACACGCACTAATGATCTTGATATTGCAAAGTGTTGAATCTTAATGCTAGGTTACACATCCTATTTATAGTGTTACGAGTTTGACTTGAACAGTACTTGATGTCGACTACACAACTTTTACAAGTTCCCACATCAGTCACATGATGTCCTTCTATTCTTGGTAGTCTTCCATTATGCTTTAAGGAACAGTTGTCCAAAACAGTTTCCTTATTCTTCATATTCTCGAACACACAAATGGCATGTCCAAAGTGTGCTGAGAGTTATCAGGGTATTGCCACCCCTGTTAACTCTCAACCTCTCAGAGTCCCTAATACATCTTGGCTGTTATCCATCACAGCCAAGGAGTATGTCTTCAGGTAATCTTCGACTTCCCTGACAATGTCTCTGACATGGACTCCTCTGAGGTTGCTCACAGAGATTCGGATCTCTGTGAGTCTTGTGAAACTTGCCTGCCTCCTAGGCACGGGCAAGGGGCTATCTATCAGCCTAATTATGTTTAAATCAATGAACAGGGAATCTAACAAGTTTAGATTCCCAACATATATATTATATAGGTATAATTACGATTTGATACCACACCTCTAATCCCAGTCATATGTGACATGGCACCTATTAGCCAATAGTCTTTCAGAAATCCCTAAAATCTCTCCATTTTGCACGTTTTTGGTGATATGAAATCGCAGATTTTTGAAAACTGCGTTTTGGAAACGCAGTTTTGAAAATCGCCTTCTGAAACTGCGTTTTGATTTTTGAACCGGGTCTGGTTCAAATCTGGTCAGAGTCAAGACTGTTCTGAACCGGGTCTCATATGGAGGGGTCGGTTTTTTTGTAAATTTTTTTAGTTATTTAAAGTTCGGATTCAATGTTTTTAATTTCTTTTAAATTTTTTGAAAATTATTAAAATAATTTGTATAATTCGGATTTTTTAAAATACTTCGTAAATTCGGATAGGTTTAAAAAATGATTTTAACAAGATTCGAACTTGTGACCTTTAGTACAAATAGAACCAGCTTTCCCAAGTATGCTAAGTAACTGTTTGTGTTTTTCTATGAAAAAGATTATTAATAACTTCTTGAAAAAAGCCACATTAGATGTAAATATCGAAACATAAAAGTCATTTTTAACCATGTTTATCTATCTTATTCGTTCTTATTTTCACATATATTCAAAACCCTAATATCATTCGTATTATCTCTTGCCTAATATCATTCGTATTATCTCCTGCCTCTCCAAAAGGGAAAAAATCCTAATATCCTCAATAACCTTTTGCATTTGTTTTGTAATGTTAACAGGCTGTTTGTCTTTTTCCAGCTTATGGTAAATTTCTTTTTGATAATCTTTAAATTTTGTTGTGTTTTTTTTGTTCTGTTTTGTAGGTTAATGATAACAAAAGGTCAGAATATTTAGGGATTAATGATAACAAAAGATAGAGCAAGAATCTGATATTAAAATGTTTAGATGCTCACAGAAAATGATGAACTTCAGCATGAAGAAGTCACGCGTTCAAGTATTCTGCGTGAAGCACTGGATGCCACCATTGAACTCCAGAATGCGAGACCTTGATTGGATTCGTATCAGGTTAGCATGGGATGATTATAAGAAATGCCTTTTGGTAAAGTTTCCAAAAGACGTATATTTGTAGTGTGGCATTGTGTTTTGTGTCTATTTCTTATATCTAACATACAATTTGTTGCAGTGACTGGAAAGTTATCGCCAAAGCTATCCATCATGCTATGCTATTAAAACACCATATGTATGCATTGGAGTTCAATTTGTCTAATTTTTTATATTCTGCTTAATTTTTTTCCTTTGTATTTGCAGAGTTTTCTTAGGGGAAAGACCGATTCAAATGGACGTGTATCTACTCTTCTTGAAGAGAGGCTGAAAATGGGTCTAAATTTTATTCTTTCTGTCGAGGTAAGTACATCAATGGTTAATATCTCAGCAAACAAACAAACCATTATATCAATAGAAAACAAATAGAAGAGCATTACACTTCCCCAAAAATAATTAATACTTTAAAAATGACCATGTGATTTTTATTTTTCCTTTTCCAAGAGTTAACTAATTCTTGCACAATATCTACTTTAATTTTATATTTGGTTGCATTTGAGCTACAGATGATGGTTGGTATTATAAATTTACGATTGTAGATTGACCATAAGAAGAAAGAAATATTTTTGTAGCTAAAATGTAGACACTTGCTGTAGTTAGGATTGCGGAGTGTAAGTTTATCATCTCCCTGACAGCTGACATTTCAACTTTAAAGGAGGAAATGGATAAAGAGAGACTCCATTACAAGGACGAGCATAAAGGACTCCAAAATCAAAACAGAGCTGAAAATCGGGTTGAAGCTGTACAAGTAGCTGGTGAACTACTTGTGTGACTTAAAACAACAGAAGAAGCTTTTGCTGCTGCTGAGGTATTTTCAATTTTATTTAATCTATACTTTTAAGTTACTGTTTAATGCCCTTTTCGTGCTGTTTACCCTCTTTTTTCAGATATGGGCCATACACTATAAGTCTACTCCCAAATGTTGTAGATTTAAGTTCATATGGTTTTTACCTTAACTGATCTCAACCTGAAAGTGTTATGGTAACGTGTTATATACATAAAACTTAAGCCGTCTTTTAAAAAGGGGGTCTTCACAGTACTTGTGCAGGAATAGCGAGACCCTCTCAATATTCTGATAATTACAAATCTAGACATCGTTTAATTTTGATCTTCAGATATTACGTTATGAGGAATGACCAGTTTGCAACAACAGGTCTATATTTTTGTTCTTATTTATATTTCTTTATAATATAAGCTATATACAATTTTTGATATTGGATTTAATGCGTGTATTTACCTAACATTCTAAACCAAGAAATCACACCCCGTCAATATAAAAGATTGACCTGCACTCATCTATTGATCTTTGCATTCATGTTTCCATTTATTCATCTGTATCCGACACTCTTTTCTTCTTGGTTTCGTTTACTGCCCTAATAGTGGCTAGATAATGCCGATGACATTTGTGTATTTACTACGCTGAAGTTGAAGAATATTTGATGACTATTGAACATATGGATTTTTGAATCTGAATAGGTGTATAGTTTTAAGCCTTTTGCGTTGTTTAATAAACGTTTTGAAGTATTCGTATTAAGGTTGTGGTTGCTCATGATTAGTTGATTATTAATCCTCTTTATTCAGGCAGCGATAGATCTGATTTGTGGAGACACGTGGAAAGAAGCTAATAATTCAGATAAAAGTACTTAATCAGAGTTGGTAATATTTTTGCTTCTTTTAGACCTGCTAATAGTAACTAAATGTTTCATCTTGTTTAATAATATAAGAACTTACTGATGGATTTAGTGCTTCTCTCTCACTTTATGATTATATATGCAGAACTCGTAGAGTTAATCCTATTAATTCCCTATATGTTAGAACTAAAATTAAAACTTAAATATAGCAATTAAGTATACACACAATGATATAAATCAAAACATACATTTTCTAATCTATAAATGAAAAGTATCTCACATGGACTAAAAGTGTTAGGTTTGAATAAGTGTAAAACTATACATGACCCCCAGTTAACGTTGCAGGTAAATTATAGTACTTTTTTTGTTGAAAGTAAATTATTAGGCTAGAAACACACTGTAGGATTTTATTTTAGTTTTTGAAAAAATGTTGCCGTTTGTACAAATGTTGCAAGAAGTCCTTCGTAGGAAGGAGGAAATACTATCGCAACTTATTTCCAGGATGCGTATGAAAGGGAGACTATCATTTGACGCTATTATCAGGTATTGTCTTATACAAATGTATTAAAATTCCTGTAAACATTAAATTTACTATGTGCTGGTAAGACCAACCTAATAATCTGATTCTGAAGTGAACAAATTCACAGATGCGAGTTATGTGTGTAGAGAGTGAAACAAGATAGTGAACATGAAACATATCCTAGCGATGTTTGAGAGGCCAAATCCAATGTTATTACAGAAGCCCGTTATTGTGTGTCTACTAATGCCAGTCAAGTCTACGATTCAACCATTAACAACCATCCCACACACAACCTGTGTCTGGCTTCAAGCCTAATTCAGTGGTACAAATTCAGTAGAGAGAACACAATCAGGCGGGATTTCAAGTAGTGATATCCGTAAGGCTCTCGAATTACAATGCAAACTGTTTTTCGTTTCGTCTAGAAAATTATATTTGAATTAATCATTTCCCTTCCAAAACCGCCATCTGAGAAGATACATGTTGCTCGGACTGATGATGCTCGGTTTCTCAGCGACACGACAAAAAGAGGTATACATTTTTCTAATATATTTTATTAAATTACAAGCTTTGTTACTTTTTTTTAACTCGGTATAGCCAAGTAAATGTAATATTTGTATGATTCTTATTTAGGCGCTATTGACGGGACGTCAATAACTTCATTTCAGTTCTCATTTCCATTTGTCTAGGCTTCCTCCGTCAATAGTCTGAAGCCTTGACTCTCGGGTAAGCAATTGTTTTCAGGTAACTCAATACATACCATGAAAAAAAGTCGACTTGGTAAACTGTCATTCTTTGTGCAGAGCGACCTCGGCTACATCACGCGTGGTATTGGGGCAATTCAAGACATGTATCATCCTCCTTGGTGGGTACATGTTGTTCAGTTTAGATCTCGGTCACTCAAGTATCTTTGGAGCTTTTGAAGCAATATGCGGGATGAAGGTTTACACATCACTCAATAAATGTTACTAATTAAGTGTTGTTCAAACGTGTCTTTAGCAAGGTATTATCATCTTTTATAATAGTTTGTATCTTGAACGAATTTACAGTAACATTAAGTAGGGATTGTTGTGACATACAAGAGAGTAGATGATCCTAATATACATGAAAAGTGACTATAATGCCTGACTTCTGTGCCTAACGTTCTATGTCTGGAACTCTGAACTCTGACAAATGGATAGCACCTGATTTATCTTCTTACATTTACCTTATATTTTCGCACATCTCTCTGTTTTCTTAATACGATGCAGGTTGGGTCAAAAAGGGTCATTTTGGTGTGGTATGTGGGTCGAAATAGAATCACTAACGGCATTGAATATGATTAATAATATGAATACTAAATCATACTCAATTTACAAGATAAGTGGCACCATATATATATCAAGTTATATCTACCTTATGACTGTCAAATTTAAGTCAGTGGATCGATTCTGAATGGAGGTCCTTGCATATGCTGTCTGATGTCACGGATGGAGAAACCATGTTAGGTCGCCAGGTACGGTTACTGATTGGCTTAAACGATTGATTATGCTCAATATGTTATACTCGATACCTTTAATTACTATTCCTTTAGAACATTCCAAATACCCTGGCCAAATTTCTTATATTTCGAATTTTAGAATATGAACATGGGACTATGTTTGTTATATTAATCTATTGTTTTTGGTGATTCGTGCAGCTTCAAGGTCTGATAAAACTCTATTATAATCTCTTGTTTGTGATATTAATCTATTGTTCTCGCTGTTTTGTTTATCACGGATTCGCTTTCATGAGGCCATCAAACTCAGGCAGAAGATAGGTATCTTCATCTAACTTGCAACTTGGAGAAAGATCAGCATTGAATTGTGAAACTATCCCTGCAAAAAACGCATATAAACTGATGTTAAATTGTCAGGTCAAACTTACTAAGTTCGACATAAATAATACATACTCTGTTACTTACACGTGATTTAATTTATTTTATTGCAAATTTTTGTTTACATACCCGTTTGTGGGACATTTATAATACTTTTACACAATCAAAGCTGAGTTAAACTGAAACTATTGGTTGAAATGATTTATTATCTTTATCATTGCGGGCTAAACTAATTAAAAACTGCAATTTTTTTCGTGCAGTGTATAAGAAGATCAGTTGTGACTGTTGATCACGGAGGTTTAGTAATTTTGCAATACGTACAGAAAACACACACACAGTAACATAATAACCAAATTATAATGTCTATGTAAAATGTACATAGATGCAACATTCTTGCAACTTATATCAGATGAAGGATGAACAAAAAAGATTTACTTTTACTGTGTCATCTTTCCAAGGGGTTAGCCTTTTTTTAATTGATTATTTATATCCTTTTAATTGCTCCAACATATTAGTCCATGAACTCACGTTGTTGTTTGTGCAATATGGAATTTAACGCACGTTTGTTTTTGTGTAATATGGAACTGCAGGTAGTTCTGTTTATTTAAACTTTGAACTATGTTCTCGATGTGCTTTGGAATCATTTTTAGTGGGTGTTTTGTATTGCTATTTTTCTCTACTTAAATGCATTTTTCTCTACTCCTATGAAGACGGACACACCAACTACAGGTCTCAAAGTAACTGTATGTTCAGTCTATTTTTAAAGTCATTAACTTGGTTCCTTTTTTTGTAAGGGACCAATAGCAGACATAGATATTGAGTCCGAGAAGTATAGGTGGATGGGAAGTGCTAGAATGGACATCTATGTAAGTTCTGTAGTTTTGTTTTTTAGATTTCTTACGGACACTAAGAAGGTCTACATTTGCATTCGTAGTTTGTATCATTCTAAACACAGTCATCTATGTCTTTGTCTTTCTCCCTCTCTTTCTTGGAGTCATCCATTAGTGAGAGTATATTATCAATGAAGTTGTTTGAACTAAACTTGACACAGTTATTTCTTGCAACAATTTATTTAGGGCCTCCAACGAGTTCTAAAACTACCGAAATATAATGGGTGTATTTCTTTTATACCGGCTCCTGGTTTTGAAGATGTAGGAGAGCCAGTCAGTTTGGGTGTTGATAAATCTATGAAACCTCTTAAGCTCGGCTGCATAGTTACCAAGGCCCTAAGGTTGACTTCTCGAGTTCATGTTGGAGAAAGCTCAATGGTCCGTTTATTGGTGTTTGGCTTCAGAATGTTCCTTGGGGTTCTGAAACAGCCAAGGCCGCACCTAACGCTAAGGTTTGTTTTAGCTTATTATTCGTGATTTTGATCTATCAGCACTTGCATTCTTTCTTAATGGAGAACGAGATATTGTCAAGAACTTTGTGCTTCCCCCTCTTCAATTGCAGGTAATCTTCGTCCCCCTTTGTGCTACTTTTTTGTAAACTCTTTGCTAAAATGGAAATTCAACACCCACAAATGAGCTCAGGTCTTCTTATTCTAATACACTAAATGAGAGTGTGAAATAACCTTAACAAGTTCGAGTGACCTCAACCTGTATAGACAAAAGGTCTTAGGTCTTCTTAATCTATAATCTTTGAATCATTATGTTTATTATTACGTTATTGCCAGTAACAGAATACACGTACACATGAGATCTTATTGAAAATAGAGCTCCTCAATTTTTAAAAGTCCAAACTTTCTGTAATGTCATTACAACACAGCATCAGAAACAATAAATGGTTCCATGATACACATAAAAGACGGGTTCAAGGACGATATTTGCTGAAGAGGTAGATTATCAACGGGGATCGGCATAGACATGGGAAAAACATAGTCATGTGTTGTTGTATAACTAGCTTTGATTAACAACGTAGCTGAACCTAATTTATCTTGCATAAGTACCTAATTAACTATATGTTGTTACGATAAGTAAAAATTAGCACTTCTCTGCTTTTTGATGCATGATAGGCTCGACAGTAGAAAGTGAAGTATTATTGAAAACAAACCATTTCTCTATTTGGTATCTTAACTTTTTTGGAAAGTAACTAATTGAAATCTTGGCTTGCAGCTCAAACATGAAGCCAGGAGCCTGGTAGACATTCAGACACTATCACTAGCTTACATAGTGTCTACTGAAACGAAGGCATGAACTGTTAATATAAGGCCTCGGTTCAGGTCTATTAGTGTTGGCGTTAGCCGTATAGCCAGAGGCACACGTCCGAGTAGGGAAGAGTGCAGCTCTACTCATAGCCAAGGTAAACATGTCACCCTTGCCTTCCCATTGTTCTGCAGCTTAGTTTTACAAATTAATTGTTGTATATATGAATCCCATTTAAAATCCACCGACGTTGCTTTATACTGATTTAGGAGACTTAGACAAACAATTCTATGTACACTTGGCAACGTGATATTGACTGATCCTGATGCATAAAAAGTTCAGTCGACTGTGGACTGCTAAAATGGTCAACTTCTCTCTGTTTTCTCCTTGGTCAACGTGATTTTGACTGATTTGTTTTGACATCAGCATAGCTTCGAAAACAGTCTGTGGGTAAGAACAAAACTAAGAAGTGTTGCCAGCTTCATCATGTTCCTCATTAAGATGTCTTACAAAGCTTATCCAAAAACCCGTAGTTTCTAATAAATGATAAATTGTTGTACTCTATTAGTTGTACATGAATTTTATTAATGTTGTGTAGTGTTTCAGGGGTGTCAGCAAACCCGAAGAGATGTTTATAGCTCAATAAGTAGACATTAAACTGAATGGAATTGGATAAATATGAACTCTTGACATAAAAATCATGATAGTTTGCAAGTTTAACTTATCTATCTATTTTGATTCGGGTTCTTATGAAGACACCAATGCGGATGTTTTTGCTTCGGGTTCTTCTAGAGGCACCACTAGGGATGTTTCAGCCTCGCTAATAGCAAGAGGGACCGTGCAGATTTATGTTCTACCCTCATGGAAGGCATATTTGCATGGTTGATTTCTAGGAAATTAGATCAGGTGTTTGACTCTCACCAGAGTTAATTTTTTCTCTATTTTCAAAATTTTTAACCGGACTACGAGTCATTCCATTTATATTTGCCGCTGCATCATAAAAAGGTTGTGGACAGTTAGAAGTTAAAACCCTTCAATTGCTCATGTGTGACTCTTCCTTATCCTGAGACATGCAAATCAAACGATGTTTTTGATGGTGTATTAAAATCTGAAATCCCTTTTTAAACTTTTTTCTTATTGCCTTTAGGTTCTGGCTATTTCAAATAATTTTTAAACTTAAATCTTGAGTCCTCCACGTTTCGATATAAGGATAAAACAACTACACGTTATCAAAACTTAACTATTATTAACAGCAGAATGCTCATTGTGATTATTGTTCAACAAGTTTTTAATGCCACAATAGGAGAGTAAAAAACTTGACTGTAAAATATATTTGGTTGCTTTATGCTTTAATGTTTATATTAGTTTCATACGTCTTTATATCATTACTACAAAAAGAACTTTACGGATTCCAATAAACCAATAAGATCAATAGGATAAGCCGAAAAAGTGAACTTATTGCCTTTTCCATTTTCCATATTGCGTTCACATCGTTTTGATGTCTTTCTTATTTATTTGTATGTGTCACTTATGTCGCGCATCTAATACACCAACTTTTTTAATATAGAGCTACAAACAATAACAACTTGTACCTCTACAGTATTTTGAACTCTATGTTACCAATGAGAAAAAAGATGCATGTTTTCAACTTGCCAATCTCAAGTTTAAGAAGTTATCACATTTCGATTTGTGGCAAGATAAATTAAATAGTAATAGCGGTAGTTATAATGTTAAAGGAGTGGATGGAAGAACACGGATGCATTACATTTTGATATAGGGTGGAGTAGATACTTCCATGGAGGTAAGGTTAAAAGCGGGGACTGATCATAGAGTTCATGTAGATATATTTGCCTATTATGGAGTTAATAGTTTTTCTTATGATTGTCCTTCTGGTATAAAAACTGACTACGGGGCAAATCTCTTTAGCTTTGATATAAAGGATGGCCTAATCTCGCTGGAGAGATCATTCCTAGCTGTACCCACCAATGCCTCCCTCATAGTTAAAGGATACTTGCTGGATCTTGATACAAATGAAGTGATTTTGGACGGCCGTTACGAATTTATCCCACCAACCAAAGGTTCCAACACTGCTGTTGGTACTCTTGATGGAACAAGATGTTCTTTGGAACTGAAAGTAGATTGGAAATACTAAGTTCATTGGATATACTAAGCGAGATTGTTGATGATGGTGTTTGTTTATCTAAATTGGTATTTGTCATTTGCTGTTATTTTAATAGTTTACTATAGCAATTTAAGAGCAGCTTTTGCTCAAAAGAAAATTTAAGAGCAGGTTTATGTTTGAACTTATATGTTTACAATACGTTCTTTGCTCTATATGAGTAAAAAGGTCACAAACTATAGTTTTAGTTACCGAGGTAACAAGATTAAAATCGTTAAAACTTGGCATGAACAATGTTGGTTACTTAAATACTACCTTTGTTTTTTCTATTTTTAATAAGAGGGAAGTGCAATCATCTGGTATGTCGAAAAATCGAATTACATCATTTGTTAGTTTTTTGGACAACAACCATCCTTTTGTTAGTGCGCGGGGCATAATACATCCCTCATGGACTGACGATGCAAAAAAAATTTCGATAAGAATTAACAAGGTTTAAAAAGAGGGTATCCTTGTCTTTTTCCTTTTCTAGGAATGTATGGGAACCTTAATATAACTTGTTTAAAAAAATTAATTTGAAAAAAAAATTATTTAAAAAAAGTTTTATTTTCAAAAAAAAAGTTTAATATTCGAAAAAAAATGTTTTATCTTTTTCGAAAAAATAAAAAACATTTTTTTCGAAAAAAAAGTTTAATTTTTTATAAAAAGTTTGTTTCGAAAACAAAAGTTAAACTTTTTTTTAATAACTTGTTTCAAAACAAAGAATTTTGAAAAAATAATTTAATTTTTTTTCGAAAAAAAAGAAACTTTTTTTTGAAAAAGAAAAAAAAAATTCGAAACTATTTTTTTCAAAAATAATTTTTTCCAAAAATAAAACTTTTTCTTTCGATTTTTTTTAACAAAATTATTCTTTTTTACGAAAATAAATTTTTTTCCAAAACAAAACTTTTTTTTCGAAAAAAAAACTTTTTTTTAGAAAATAATTTTTTTTCCAAAAATAAATTTTTTTTCGAAACAAGTTATGATAAGGTTCACAATACATCCCTAGAAAAGGAAAAATACAAAGATACCCTCTCTTTAAACCTTGTTAATTCTTAACGAGAAAAACATTTGCGCCGTTAGTCCATGAGAGATGTATTGTGCCCCCGCACTAACGGAGGAATGGATGTTTTCCAAAAAACTAATGAATGATGTAATTCGATTTTTCGACACAGCACAGGGATGATTTTTGCACTTCCCTTTTTTAATAACTAAATTGGTACTATATTTTTTTATCATCAACATTGTGTTGTCGAGTAGCGTCATTAGACATACATTTTTAAAAGAGAAATGATACATTCACCAAAAGTTTACACAAAATTATCCGCACATACATGTGTCATGTAATTATGGTGGGTGAAAAGGATGAAAGAGAAAACTACATGCATTATAATTGGTCAAACACATTTGACATGTCATTGTGTGGATAATTTTGTGATAAATTTTTGGTGGATGTAGTATTTCTCTTTTTAAAATTTAAGACTCTTGTGTTTCCACAATTTTCTAAACTGAATCTAATATTAAAAAACGTTTATGTAATATTAGGAGGATACTCGCGCGATGTGACGGAGGATAACTTGTGATTAATCAGAGAAAGGTAAACAAAATGATCCGGTTAGGCATGGTTCACTCATTTGCACAGGTTTCGGTCGGTTGCACCAATTTTCGATCAAAACCGTTGGCCGGGTTTAATTTTAAAACCATATGTACCACCAACTTGTAAGTTATATAAAGTTTTTTATATGTTTTAATAGTTATACAATATATATATAATAAGATGTATTATTCATTTTAGAGGTATTTTAAATATTATTAATTAGAATGTTTAATATATTAATTAATACATATTTATAACATATGTTTTGTAACGTGTATTAATTAAAAAATAATTTTAGAAAACTGATGGTAATGGTTAATTGACTTGTAAAATATGCTTTAAAATTCGTATTACTTAAAAATTTATTGATAAGAGAGTACATAAGATGGTTTATAAACTATGATTAAATGAACTTTAATGAGTCTAAATGCAAAAAGATATAAAAGATACACAAACGTACTTTTAAAAAAGATTGAAAAAGTGACCCCGCCCGTCAGGGTGGGTTACGACGCTAGTATATATATATATATATATATATATATATATATATATATATATATATATATATATATATATATATATATATATATATATATATATATATATATATATATATATATATATATATATATATATATATATATATATATATATATATATATATATATATATATATATATATATATATATATATATATATATATATATATATATATATATATATATATATATATATATATATATTAGTAAAAGGGTAACAATGACCCCGGTAAATAGAACCAAAAAAGCGTTGAAGTACAAGGAATGTGGCTGAAATACCACATTAACCGCAAGCTACAGGCAGCTTGTTAAACAAAATATTTATGACAGACCATAAACATTAAATAGTCTAGAATACTGGAAATATATAAACTAGACAAAAACCAAGATGATAACATAAAGTTACGAGGAAAATAATAAAATATCAACATGGGATCAGCCAGTTGGAGTGCTTGCCCCAATATTAGTGTTGAGAAGATTCACCGATTCATCAAAGACGACCTCGACTCCCTCCTCCTCCTCATTATCTTCCTCACTTACTTGAACCCCTTCGTCAATACCAGGCATGAACAAAGTTGAAAATTTATTAGATGTAGAAACACTGCTCATTTGAGCATTACCCTTGTTCGGACTATTAGGATTGCTAGACTGCTGCAACTGACCAGATTTAGTATTCAACTTCCTACTATTATTACCACTCGTACTTGTAGTATCTAAGTGAGTTTTTGGACGAAAAGCAACTGTCTTACCTGTTTGGAAACCCTTGCTCAATGGAACACCTCTCGGAACTTGATTCCCTAAATTACCTTTGTACATCTTCCTCTTGCTTTGTACTTGTTGGAATCCATCGTTATCAACATGAGTTGTCACATTTTCAACCGTTTTAGGTTTGACATTTTTTGGACAAGAATCAAAGGCATGACCAAAAATATTACAAGTATGACATCTAGGCGGTTTCCATTCGTATTCAACACGAATTAATTCCTTAGTACAACCAGAGCCTTCAAGATCAGGGACACCAATAGTAACGTTATCTATAAACTCCGAATCAGCATTCATCTCAATAAGACAACGAGCAAAACTACAACGACCCTAAGACTCTTTGCACATATTATCAGTATAATTATCCATCATAATAAGCTTACCAAGAAACGAAGCAATTAAACTAATACATTCCTCTTCAAAAACCTGTAGCGGGACATTGAAACTTGACCCATACCGGAATACGAGTTAGTTCCTCCTTTAGAAGATTCGTTTTCATAGTCCATTTCTTAAGAAAAATTGGTGAATTACGAACCATCCACGGACCACCTTCCAGAACCGCATTAAGACCCTCACTAGACCCAAATTCAAAAAAGAAAAAACCTTTCTCATTCATCATGATATGCTTAAGACCATGTTTTGCCCAATTATTCTTAGCAAAATACTCAACCACAGGAAATGCAATCCTTTTACCAAGAAAGTAACCATATAAAGTGTTTTGGTAGCGAGTATTTACTTTTTCAACGACCTTCTTAGGAATAGAGATATTAACCCATTCACAGACATTATCAGAATTAAACGAAGAAGAGACTTCATTAATACCTCCATTAGTAGACGTAACCATATCAGCTTCAAATTTGCAAAGTAACTCCAGAATTTCCTTAGCACGGTCATGTGAGATCAATTCCCACAAAGGATGTTTCTTCATTCTTAATTCATGCATAAATTCACCCGCATCACCAACCGTGCGAATCGTTACACCAAATAATTTCAAAACCTCATGTAGATTACACGGCTGCATACCATTAATGGTTGCAGCCTTAGCTGCAAGGTCCAAAAATACATCACAAGAAGAGGAAACATTTGTACTAGAGTCATCTGTTTCCTTAGCCATTTGTGCTGAGTGCACACTCGAACCACCTGAACTGAGTGAAGAATTTTTGCTAGTTAGATTCTTATGGCGTTCACACAAAACTTCATAATAAAGCATAGTGGTCTCCTTAGATATATATATATATATATATATATATATATATATATATATATATATATATATATATATATATATATATATATATATATATATATATATATATATATATATATATATATATATATATATATATATATATATATATATATATATATATATATATATATATATATATATATATATATATATATATATATATATATATATATATATATATATATATATATATATATATATACATACATATAGGGGTGGGATCTAAAGAATACCTTGTCTTGGTAGAAAACTTAGAAAACAAGTTACATGGTGCGTTTTGAAAAATATCAAACCAGAGGGTAGAAAAAGAAAATAAAGAAAAAGGCGGAGGGTAGATTTTGCCAATTTCTATATCTTATACAATAACAGATAAAAAGGATCAAACTCAGACTCGACACACACTTTAACCACCACACTTGCTTCGTCCATCCCTACTCCGACCATCCCTGCTCCGACCATCGCTGCTCAGACCATCGTTGTTCCGACCATCGTTGCTCCGACCATCGCTTCTCAATTCAATCCAATCAAAAACCATTAAATACCAAATCTATTAGACGCAGCTTTGGTACTGGAGGATCATGAACAACCGCAGAAGTTGGAGGTACACGATGATCTTTATCCTTTTTTGAGTAAATTATATCAAAAAATTTATTATTGTGAGTTTGTGTGAAATTAGGAAATCTGTTATGATTTGGGGTCCTTAAATTAACTAATTGGTACTTACTGATTATGTAGAATATTTTTTGAATTATTTGACATTTTGGGTATCAATGAGTATGATTACTGCATCCTTAAATACATTAAGGCATTTGTATGTTTAGTGTGTCGTTGGTCATAGTAGGCCATCCATTTTATGATTAGTGTACCCGCTTGTTTGTTTAGTGCATCGTTGGTTATACTTTATATTTGTATGTTTAGTTCATCGTTGACCTATTAGGAATCTATTTGTATGTTTAGTGCATCGTTAGAACTAATATGACATTTAGTTGTTTGATTAGTGCATCGTTAGAACTAATATGACATCTAGTTGTATGAGTTGTGCATCCTCTACCTATAAGTTTTACTTTGACGTTCATGTTTTACAATGTGCCTTTACTCTACTATATGTAAAATTAATAATTTTCGTCACTAACAGACTCTATGTTGATTATTAAATACAAGTACACTATGGTCAACTATGATAATCACTTTTTGCTTGTTCAAACGCTTCGGGATTATTGACAAAAAATTATAAATTGTAAAAAAAGGCGTAAGTAGTAAAATCCCAATATTTTATATACGAGACTGTTTTAGCCTTTTAGTTTAGTTGCAAATAATAGGTTGTGGATACTCTTAATATCCCATAATTGCTAGCATAACTTGACAGAATCAGCATTGTTTGAAACTTCGATATCGCTTTTTCACCCCATACACACTGAGTGTGGTATACTATGCTTTTAGTAATAGTTTATTCATTTAATGTATAATTATTTCCACTAGTTTGGGTTACCTTAAGAAAAAAGTTGGATATTCATTCTCAATTAAGTAAGAGAGAATTTTTTAATAAATACTATGTATAGCGCATCAATTTGAGAAATTTACTAGGACATCAGTTTAAGAATTGTACTAGAGCATCAGTTTGAGAATTGTACTAGGGCATCGGTTTGAGAATTGTACTAGAAGAAAAATTTAATGAAAAGGGTATAAAAGGAAAAACAAATTTAGACCTTTTTTCGAATTGTTAATTAAAAAACGTTTTTGTAGGATTAATTTTATAAACTTTTTTTTGTAAATTCCTCTTTTACAGCATACAAGTTTTTAAAGATCTAATGTGCGTACATGTTTTTTTTAATTGTAAATTTTTACATACAATTATTTAGCCATAGATATTTTTTTTGCTTAAATAGTAATTGCATATATGTTTCTACTATCCATAACTTTCAACAATTGTCAACATAAAACATGAATGTATAATCTCTAAATTTATAACAAAGCAAGAAGATAAATACAATACACAAAATTTGATATAAAATGAAATACAGTTCATGTAAAAAGTCTTTACTATTAAATATAAATGTACAATAGATTAAAAAATGTATGCACTCTTCGAAAATATGTGTGAAACATGCTTCACTTACTAATCAAATCTGCAAGAACATGTGTGCACGCCTTTCAAGAACATATTTGCGCGCTTCACTTTCTCATCAAATTCGTTAAAAGTTATGTGCACGCATTCGATAAAAACACGTATGTTTCCGAGAAAAACATGTATGTTTTTGATAAAAACATGTATGTTTTTGATAAAAACATGTATGTTTTCGATAAAAAAACATGTATGTTTCTAATAAAAACATGTATGTTTTCGAGAAAAACATGTATGTTTCCGAGAAAAACATGTATGTTAAAGACCTGAAATAACAAACATTAAACATTAGTTATTAAAGGTACATGACCAAGATAGGAAACCCGAAACACAACTGATTTCGTGATTGGAGGTTTGCTAGCCCAAAAAATAAGAATCTGAATATACTCGTATAAGCTAACAAATAAGTTAAAGAATTAACCTTTGAAGAATGCATACCAGTTGCTTTATATTTTTTTCATAGCTATGATCGGTGCTTCGATTCCGACTCCGACAACGCCAGAGAATACCAAATTTTAAGTGCTACTTTTTTTTATGTTTTCCTTGCAAAAAACCACCATCGCTCCAATAATTTGACTTCGTCCGTAATCCCACCAAGTCACTGATGATATGGATGAATACCAAATTTTAAGTGCAACTTTCTTTTCTTAAAATCTAAATCTAGTTTTAAAAAAACAAATTAAAATTTATTAATACATGGTTTATCTAATAACGAGTATATAAAACAAATAGTTATCTAAATCTAGTTTTGAAATTTTAAGTGCTACTTTCTTTTCATAGCAAGAAGAAATAACACGAGCGACTATATAAAACAAATAGTTATAGATATTCAGATTCAACAAACGGGCTTATTTTGATGCACCGACCAACATTTAAAGATATGTTAGATGAGATTTTTCTATATCTATCTCCTTTCTAATGAAAAGTCATGAAAGAACTAGCTAATCACAACTCACAAAGCACATTTGATCAATGTCACGGGAACATATGAGCACTCTTTTAAAGAAACATGTATGTTTGCGGTCAAAACAGGTATGTTTGTAGTGACCATGTAAGCTTCATAATTCAAGGACCAAAACATAATCCCTGTCTCGTAAAAGTGATGCACATAAATCCTATGAAAATTCATTTAAAAATATTAAAGGGTTGTTGTTCATCCATCCATTTAAAATCATTAAATAATTACGAATGTGATATAACCATACCCATTTGCACTCTACGACAGATCTTGAAATGAATACACAACATCATTTAATATTATTAAATTATATCATAAATAACACTAATGATAATTGATTACATCATTGACTTTGGCAAAGAAAAAAAAACCTATCTCACAAACATCCAATTTTTTGACGAGAATCCCTTCACACAGACGTCAACTTGGTTTATATTTTGTGATAAAAATAATATGTTGTTTATATTCATGTATTTCGGTTAATTTATGAACCCAAAAAATAGATAATATTGAGCTCGAATGTTTACCAATAAAAAAAGAAACACAATTAAAACATGTATACTACACAACCGAACATACATAAAAATAATTAAAACATACATATAAACAATTGAATATAATACAGAGATGAGAAGAAACAAAAAGCTCATATTCAAAACTGACCTTATATGATATGATCTTGTAGTTGTTTCTTGAATTGATCAGAAAACATCCGTTGATAAGGTTTTTCGAATGTGTTAATTAATTTGATTGACATGGATTCATTATATGATTTAGATGAATGTAGAGAGAATTGTTTAAGGAGACTAGGGTTCGAGGAGAGATAAGTTTGTGATAAAAAAAACAATCGATTCAGTTTCCAAAATAAATGGAAGAATTAAAAAAATAATTAAAATACCATCTATACCCTTTTTAGCATTTTGTTTAATTGGAAAACAACCCCCATCTTTTGTTTAATTGCAATTTTGGTATTTTTAATCTAAGCCTTTGATCAGATATATCCCATGGTTCATATTGATTCAAAGTGGTTCTATAGGTTCTGTACCATAAAAGTGGTTATACAAATAGCACTCCACTATATATATATATATATATATATATATATATAAGAGGAGTGGTATGCCACATCATATCCACGTCATCACCTTTTTCTGTTTTTTAATTTTTTTTAATTTTTTAATGAATTTTCGTTTTTTAGCAAGATGTTTTGATTTTTTATCATTTAATTTTCGGATTTATTATTTAATTATGTATTTTATTATTTATTTTGTTATCACTGAATTTTCGGATTTACTATTTAATTTTGTATCTGATTTTCTTTAAAAAAATTTACGTCCAAAGAATAATTCGAACCTGAGTCTCCTAATTCGCAAGAAACACCTCAACCAATGGAGCTAGCCAAAACTTGTGATTGATTGTTAAAAACAAAATATATATTTTAACATCGAGTAGATTAATATGTACCTAATATTAGTGCAAGTATATATATTTCCTCAATCTTAAAATCAGTCGTTCGATTTGTTTTACCAGTTTATCTAAACCCTAATACTGTTTACATATCCTTTACATGTACATGTAACGATCGTCATCTTCTTTGCAGTTAGAAAATCTGCATGTTTTTCCTAGAAGGCTCACAAGAATGGAGATTCGCAATTATATTGGTATGTTTATAAACCCTAATTAGGGGATTTTATTATATAATTATGATTTTTTAATATTTAATTTGTTTATCTGCAAATAATTAGGGGAAAATTGGTTGATGAGATAAACAGCTTCTTTATTTGTTTTTGTGTAAACAAGGTTCCATATTGCTATAAGACCCACGAGACTCCAACAAACAGGTAATTTAAAATCTTCATACCTTTTTTTAATTTTGTATGATTGTTAATAGCTTTGCTTCAATAACTAGAATGTCTTTTAATGGTATATGATTGATGTTGACACATTTTTTAAATTATTTAGGCATATCCTTCTTATGTGTCTCTCAGTGCATTAATACGGCAAATTTTCACGCCTACCACTGTAAACAGGCCACGGATCTTAAAAAGGTTCACATCAAGGTTACGTGAGGGTATATCCAGTACACCTATAGTTGGATACTGAGTTACAAGATCCCGGGTAAGAAACTACTCCATTTTATATGTAAATAAGTAAATAACAGGTGCACCATTGGGTGGTTGATTGTCACGGAGGACAGCCCTGTTAAATTCAAGGATTTTATGGATCCACTATTACAGGTATTCTTCTCTCATCAACATCTTAAATAGTTTGTGATGTAAGGTCTGTTCTTCACTATAATGCATTAGGTGTCTGGTACCGCTTGCCTCACTTAGGTAAAAGAAATCTTATGCTAGAATTAAAATTGTTGCTTGCTTCATGTAGTGTATGTAATGAGTTTTTTAGGTTCATATTGCTACTAAAATATTCCACATGAAAGTATAGGGTGACTCATATATCAATAAGGAAACATATTTCACAATTATGGATTCTCTAACCAGTTAAAAAATCAGTTTAGTCGGGGCGGGTGAAAGTTCTGTTGCATCAAAGCTGCTAATTCCCAAAATGTAAATAATTATCTTTGGGTTAAAATAGGCAAGGAGGGTTACATTGATCTGCCTGTTGGTTTTAGTTTTAATTTCATAGAATGTAGAATTTCTGTTAAATCTTCTGTATGTTTTCGGGTAGAGGAATTATCTACTAATGCTCAGGGATACAAGGAGGTTCACTTAAAGGATTCTAAAGTTGGGTTCTTGACATTTTTTTGCCAATATTTCATAGTATCATGACCGGGCTTTTTTTACTCTGCTTATTGGGCACTCGGAAAGGTAAATTCTTAATCTTAGGACAACTCAGCCATTTACATGCATGAAAATTCTTAACCCGCGTTAAAGCCTTTGTTCTTTGTGCCACAACAAGGATCACAGAAAACAAAAGGACCATTTGACCCGTTTCAAGTTGCTTTGTCTAAATGGTTATTCCGAGAACAAGTTTATAAAACGAAAGATAAGGTTTGCGTTACAACAATCGCGATGAACAATATTCAAATGTACCGCCACATGCAGAATTCACGATGGATGTGGGCTAAGAAAGAAGTGACATGGTCCATGGTCGGGACTCGGGGCTCAGACCACCGAACAAGGAGACTGTTCAAAGTTCAAAGCCAATGTCCCACATTGTTGTAAGAAGACACATACGGTTGTGGACTTGCTACATGGTCTCTTTTACAAGTTACAACCAATAGTTTTCCAACTGTTGCAAAGGTGGGGTTCTGGCTACATGGGGTCAAGATCCATCTACTCTCTCTTGGCTTTTAGGTCAGATTTCGTCTAGCAGGAACAACAAACAAGACGGTCAAACTACCATAGAAGTTTACCCTTTTGGGTCCTGGACCAAGGTATACTTGCGGACCTGTAAAGGTTGTTCCTCCAACTACTTTTCTCACTCCCGACAAGCGAAGATAAATTCATACGTTAAGTAAGTGTTCCTAACTTCTTTGTCTTGAAAATGTACGATATCATTTATACTCAAAATAGTTATTCAGGCCAACCTGTATATGTGCGATGATGGGATGGTATGACTGATGTTTCGGCATTAAAGAGGGTTGGTATTGGTATTTTTGTTGTCGATACCACTGATGTAGAAAGCGTGCACTTATGCGTGATAACCAAGAACCATTTAAGATAATATATGTCGTAACAATCCCAAACACCCTCTTATTACGAGTCAAAGAAGTGAGTTAGAAATTTCTTTGTTCGGTTTGTGGGTGTGTTTAGATTTAGCTTGCTTGCCTCACTTTTTCGAATTATAAGCTAATGGTGTATTTGAATTCGTAAACTCATGTCAATAAGCTCACAAGATGAAATAGTGGCTTATTAGCTTTATTATGGCATGTTTGGAAGTTCAAAAACATGTTGAACATCATATTTTTGAACTATATGTAGCAGGCTCACCACTTGCACCTATGACTCCTTTGAATGCATGTGATACAGATATGAGTTTTTTTATCAAGTGTACTAAAGTGGTGCAGTTGTATTTGATAAAACGTTCACGATGCAGGTAACTTACAATTCATTTAAACTTTCACTGTCTTTGCTCAGGTCATCATGTTCTATTCGAAGTATAATGAAGAGACCACATCCTATGCTGAGTTTAAGTTCCTACAAATCAAGGCTCATCCGTGGCACAGGTTATGCTGATAATCAAGAATCGACTTAATGGTTTTTTTGTTTCAACGATTAAGGAACTTACTTTTTTCAGATATTTAAAAGACACATGCCATCTGAAGCAATTTTTTGTAATCCTTGCAAATGGCAAATACTGTTAAGGGGACATGATTGCTGCTAATGGTGGTAATTTCAGCGTTTGGAGGAACCATATGCATGCTTACAATTGTAAACAGGTTGGACCATGTATCAAATTCCAGCGTTTGGAGGAACCATATGATGCTTCTGAGAGTGAGGCTCTAGACATCTTTCTTTCTCCTTAAAATATTGTTTTATGCCAAGCGAGCATTTGTACGTAGGTATGTGGGTGAAACACCAAAGGAGTCTAGACATTCACTACAATTTATCAAAAACACATGAGGATCTTTTTGCTCTTAGAAAGACTATGAGGATGTCGGGCAAGATGTTGAAGAGTGACAAGAATAAAGATAAAACACTATCAATTACAAAAATATGTTGTGCCAAATATAACTTTAGATGAGATTAGTAGTCCCTATACCAAAAATAAGAATTCTTAATATGGTGTGGGGAGTTTCTGTATGTTATACCAGACTCTAAATCACACACCAAATATAATGGCTTATTTGTATCATCAAATGGAACAATAACACAAGCAGTAGGTGAAACAGACTCCTATAGCTTACAAACAGAAGGTGGTGACACACAATATTTTAGAAGAGTATTTAGGAGCTGTTAAGTCTCTTTACAAAATTTGGGCGTCTTTTGCACATCATAAAGAAAATATTAGATCTTTAGTTGCTCAATAAGTCTTTTGTTTGTGTTTAAAAATATGATTTGTTATGCGAAGTAATCATATTCACTTAATTTGATTATGCTATGTTTGTTAGGAAATTGATAATATAGCTCTTTGGTAAGTCGAGGAGAAGGTATAGTCGTACCCGCACTAGGAGCAGAAGTTCATACAGGCACCGTAGTTATTAAAAAAGGGGAATAGAATGCATGATCATAGCCGAAGGTATGATGACAAGTCCATTATGCATTCAAGTTAAAAAAATTCAAAATTTTAAAATATTTGTATTTGGTCTTAAACTCACAATAACATTACCGGGTTGCTTTCTTCAACTGCTCTTGATACTATACAAGAAACAAGTTTTTTTTAACCGACAAGAAATTTAAGCATATGTGTACTTCTGCGTTCATATGTCATTTGCAGTCAATTTATACAATAGTCGTTTGTGAAACGTCACTTTGGGCATCACAATGGTTCGAATAACTTTACCATTAAAATTCTATTTTAAGATTAATTAACGTTATTACTTTTACTGTACTTAGTTTGGGCACGCTTATTGTGTATAAAAGTATATAAATCTGAATGGTGATATTTTTTTACCTTTCCTTTGTTACCAAAGAGTAACTATGATCACTGGAAGTTGTCCATTGAATTATGTTTTATCTCTGACCAGTCGGAAGATAAGGCAATCCAAACACCGCTAAAATGATTCATATAAGATTAAATCCTTTATAAGTACTTAATGGAAAATTTTGCAATCCCAAACACCCCCATATTAGAGTAAATCCATTATGACTTGACCTACTGTTGAGGCGCGAATGTTGTCCATTCATTAATACCGAGTACGTGAAAGAGGGGTTAGCTGAAATAGAACATTGGTATTTCAATGCAAAAGATGAGGTATTTCAAATGTGACACTTTATCTAATTATATAAAGTACTATATTTCATCTTCATTTGATAAACAAAAGGGTTGCAGTATGCAGGCTAAGCTTGGGTTAGGATGAAAAGCGTATACAAATTTCTTGCAATTAATCAGCCTCCCAAATACATTCTCTATCTTGACATACAGAGTCTTGGAGTCTTATATATGCCTCATTGAGGTATGGTCCAAAATATCTTGACTTTTCATTTAATCTACCGCGTTGTTAAGTTTTCCATTAATTTCTCTGTTCTCGAATGTGATTATAAAGAAAAAATTCAATAAGCAGCCCAAAACACCCTTTAGTAATGCCGTAATCGTATAATAGTTCACAAATGCAATGTGCATTTGTTTATTTATTAGGCGATACTGAAAACGTGCATTTGGTTATTCTTCTCAAATTCATTTAGAATCTATTGTAGTGATACTCAACACTCACAAGTTAAAGTAGGATATACGCACCACAATATATACTATTTTTTTATCTCTGACATCTCTTTATGTCGTATTTTCAGTGGAATTATGCTCTTAGAGGCATATATAAGAAATTGATTGGAAGTCAGGTGAACCAAGAGCTGCGTGCAATCTGGAATGGAAAATGGGTATAACTACCAACCTGTATTTTTATTTTCTGCCATGTGATTCTATGTTTTTGTTTGTGGTTTCATTATTATCTCAAATCTTATGCTTGTGGATTACTATGTGCGGCAATAAACTATCTAGAGATCTATATACTGACCAGATGGTGAAGTTTCACAATCTTCACCTGGAGGTATGATTTGCCCTATATGCTGTATGAAGAATTAAATTACATTTCAATTGTAACTTATATTTAATCGACTTTTATTAATTGTCACATTTCATGGCGAAAATTTGGTTGGTTCTTGAAGGTTGGTTGCTGGATTAAATCCAAAAGGTTGCTACATCGAGCGACCCTTAGTTCCCGGAGGTTATTTGCTTGATTAAACAAAGTTAACTGTCAGCTGTTGAATATAGTGTTATGATATTTTTCAATTTATAACAAAGAAGTAGGTATGTTAGATTGTCCGAATAGGTCTAGAGCTAGAAACTAATGATATTTTTCTATTTTGTAAAAGTATTTAGATGGTGGTCTACAGAAACCATAGTTTTGTTTAGTACTTGTGCAAATCGAGGGTTGTATTTGGAAATACTCATCAACTTGGGTAAACGAAAAAGAAAAGTATGGCGGCATAAATGTTCAGGTAAGATGAAGCATAACCAATTTCTAGAATGAAAGTTATATCTTCTCATTTGCTTGTACATTACAATTTCTTACAGATGCACACTTTTGTTTTCCCTCAACCTCTTATATACTGATATTCATTAGTTATGATTTTCACATGATGTTGACAATGTGTCTTGCAGGGATAAAACACAAATCTAGCAATTGGTTGAAACACATTGTTTATTAGTAGGAATGATCAGCAATGTATCGAGGTTTGGCAAAAAGCTCTGTAAGAAGGTCTTAAACATATGAAATTTCCTATTTATTGATTGTTTCAGTACCTTAATATTGAATATGTATGATCATGTTCTTGATATCAGTATTTCCATTTGGTAACAATTTCTCTTTAACGTGTTACGATTGTTAGTTATACCTTGATAGCTAAAATTATAGACTTATAGTTGTTGGAACAAAATACATATTTGGTTACAATTTCTCTTTAACGTAGATAGTTTTGGAAGTGCTTTGTGCCCACTGTTTTGGTGTTAAAATTGAATTCTAATTCATAATTTATATACGGAGTGCTCAGAACATATTAAAAATGTCCTTACTTAAGAGGATTGGGTAACAATCAGAACTATTTAAGTAGATGTCTAAACGATTGACTCAAAATTCATTTGCTATTCTATTATTATTATAAAGATAACAAGTGTCATCTTAAAATGATTTAATTGAAGTGTATATATTAAGGATTTAGATATAGACTAGAGGTGTCAAATCTTGTCAATTTTGATAAATATTGGTACCTATTGATATATTTCTAAAAATGATGGGATATTTTTTGCAAATTTTTTATTAATAATGGGCTAAACGAGCGCACATATAAGAAATTAAATGAGCTTAATGAGCGCACATATAAAATACTAATTAGGCTACTCGTGATATTTTATATTTATCTTTTTTATCCCCCGCTTTCAAACAAGTATTTTTATTTTTCTAATTCTACATTTTTATATGTTTTTTTCCCGTTTTAGCTTGCGCCCGTTTCGCCCTCCCAATTCACCTGTGGTCGTTTAACCCGCACCTGTTTAGTCTGCCGTTCGTTTAGCTCGTCGCCCATTTAGCCCGCTGACCCGCCCGTTTTGGCACCTTGAATATAGACTAACAGAATGGCCGTTGTAATTAATTTTGAACATTTTAATTGTTTTTTAACCTTCTAATTGTTTTTAGACAATTAAATAGATTTAGCTGGTGCTTCTGGTATTTTCACTAGACTGAGCATCTATCAACTTTGATAGTACGGTCAAGTTTAAACCCATGCTAATTACGTGATTAGATACTTATCCATTTTAGATAACATGGGTTATTTTCTTACCCAATTTAATTACTACATCATGTATTACATATATTGAAACAAAAAATATAGTCAAGTTTTGTACAATTTTTATGCGTTGGGCTCAACTTTTACCCAATTGGATAATCTTGGTAAATGTTATTTATCTATTGTGACTAGGTATTATGAGCAGGGGTGCAATAGTCAAATTGAGATCAAGTTTTATAGATCTTGAGTTTGGTTTGATAAAACAATTATTTGTTTAAGTTTAATTTGATAGTTTGTCAATCTTTAACAATTCAGGTTTGAGCTTGACTTGAAAAGCTTGAATGTATATATTTTTTTTATAATAAAACTTCTCAATAAAAACATATGTATATAGTAAAACAAACAAAAACCATAACTCAAAACCAAATTCGATTCATTTAGCATCAATAAAACCAAAAATAATATAATCGTACGGTTTTGTTTTCAAAATGCGTTTTCCGATCCAATGTGATTAAGGTCCCAAAGGCTATTGCGTGATGTGATGTGACTGCTAACACAATTCCGACACATTCATATTAAAAAAAGTACAAAAAATAATTATAGATATTATATTTCACCAAGTACCAAGTAAATGTAATAAATTTATAAAAATAAAAATTTATTAAAATACGATTGAACTAAATTATAAATTTAATGAAAGTTAAAAATTCTTCTATAATATATTATTTATTTATGATATAAGCCCCTATATTTATGTTAATACTCAAATTAACCTTAAGTTGGTTATATGAATTCATCATAAAAATATATTTTAATAAAGCTTGAAAAAGCTTGGTAAGAGCTCGAGCCGAACTATCAAAAGTTTGAGCTTGAACTTGATATATATTTCAAAGTATTTTTTGGGTTTGAGGTTGGGCTTGATAAAAGTTTAGTTTGATCGAGCTAAACTCGAACTTGAGCTCAAATTATTTGATAAAAGTTTGGCTTGATCACAACTCTAACTGTGAGAGTTAGCTCAAGTTTTTAACAGTTTAGCCTAATGTTATGTATCTATCGTCGTTGGCTCAACGATTATGAATTTAGTCGGTCAATGAATCTTAATTTGTTGTTTCATATTAGTATTAAATTTTAAACTTCTTAGTGGACATGGGTTAACAGCGTTTTAAAATACACAATTTTGTATCACATGCTTCAATTAATAATTTTACTCAATGATAAATATACTTTTTCCTTTCCTTAATATCATTTATATTGGCAGACTTAGTCATTCGGTAGCTATAAAATCTAAAAGTACACGTCTAAGTTTTATTCACGCCTAATTATTATGTTAAAGTATGCATATGCATCAAAGAGAAGGACAATCTTTATGCAATATACTGTTAGTTTGCGTATTATATGAAAAAGATACATGATGATTTTGTCATTGCATTGATTAACTATGCTACTATGTTTATATTTCATTAATTAGTAATATGTTTTAATTGAAAGTATAAAATATGTTACTACGTTTATAATGGATCAACCATTATCTAATTTATAAAAAATTTTATTATGATAAACATTGTAAATACCAACGTATATTTTTTGTTGCACATAAGTTATTAACTTTTATTTTGTTTTACTGATGAACATTCATTTCTTTTGTGGTTAATGCATCAAATAAATAATTTAGTTTGTTTGTGATTTATTTACCTTTTTCTTACGTTTTTGTAAACGACATTTACCAAACAAGCCCGCTCATTTTATGAATATAAAAGTGATAATCTTAGATTGAGAGTGGTGATCCTCAAATGTGCCATAGGAATACGATAAAAAAAATCAAACAAAAGTTATGTCTAAAAAACAAATGTTATGCGTAAAAAAAATAACGGCTAATAATGTATTAAAAGACAATTAAATTAAAAAAAATTAAAAAAATTATTAAATGAAAAAAACAAAAAGCAATCAGAAGTCATACTTGTCAATAAAACATTACAAACAAACATTTACCAAATGAAATTAATTAAAATGACAACTAGAAGTTATACCCGTCCATCGGACGGGTTTTGTCACTAGTATATAAATATATATATATATATATATATATATATATATATATATATATATATATATATCCCATGGTTTATTTTAATTGAAAGTGGTTTTATAGGTTCTGTACCATAAAAGTGATTCTATAAATATCACTCCACTATATATATATATATATATATATATATATATATATATATATATATATATATATATATATATATATATATATATATATATATATATATATATATATATATATATATATATATATATATATATATATATATATATATATATATATATATATATATATATATATATATATATATATATATATATATATATATATATATATATATATATATATATATATACATATATATATATATATACATATATATATATATACATATATATATATATATAGATAGATATACATATATATATATATACATATATATATATATATATATAGATATATATATATATATATATATATATATATATATATATATATATATATATATATATATATATATATATATATATATATATATATATATATATATATATATATATATATATATATATATATATATATATATATATATATATATATATATATATATATATATATATATATATATATATATATATATATATATATATATATATATATATATATATATATATATATATATATATATATATATATATATATATATATATATATATATATATATAGTTGGGGTAAAATAAAACAATCCTTATAATAGAATAAATAAAATAGAAGGGATGAATGTGGGAGTGACATGTGTCACCTTCTCACAACATTATCAAACATTATCTCTTTAATAAAAAATCAAAAAAAAAAAAATTTCGAAAATTTTTTACAAATTTTTTTTTTCAAAAAAAGTTTTTTCAAAATTTTTTTTTTTCAAAAAAATATTTTTTTTTTCAAAATTTTTTTTTCCAAAAATATTTTGCTTTTCAAAAAATATTTTATTTCAAAATTTTTTTTCGGTTTTTTTTCCAAATTTATTTTTTGAAATTTTTTTTTCGAATGTTTTTTCTTTTAAATTTTTTTTTTAAACTAGTATGGAAAAAAATCTTGTGCATCACAGTTAGATGATTCTATTCATCAAGAATAAGGAACTAATTTATTATCTTTATGCACCATATTTAGAGTCTTGATGCACTGAAATTTAATGTGTGATTCACTACAACACATCAATAAAATTTCAATGCATCACAATTATACGTTTTAGAGCATCATATTTATAACTTAATGCATCACGGTTTTAAGTTATTGCATCATAATTCCTTCACAAAACTTATAATTATGGTTTAATTTTCATATATATGATGCAACACATTCAAAACTACGATGTGACAAATTATAACTATCACACACCAAAAATACATGTGATTACTAATAATATAACACTGATTTTCTATATGGATAATTATGATGCAGTAAGTTAAAATTTTAATGCACCAAACTTAACCAGTGCATCATAGTTATAAGTTTTGTGCTTCAGGAATGATGGAGTAATTTATAACCTTAATGCAACAAAATTATAACATTGATACATTATAAGTAAATGCATTATACTTATCCGTTAGAGAATACAAACTATATCATTAGTATCTCTTGCATTTTTGGTGCATTATAATACTAGTCTACCGCATTTTAGTTATAAGTTTTGTGCATCACAAGTGGTGTAGTAATTTATAACCTTAATGCATCATAATTATGACATTAATATATTATAAGTAAATGCATTATACTTATCCGTTGGAGAATAAAAAGTATATCACTAGTCATCACTTGTATTATTGGTGCATTAATGTAATAGTTTACCGCATCATAATTATAATTTTGTACATCATAATTAAAACATTAGTGAATGCAGTATAATGTAGTAAATTAAAATTGTAATGCATTGATTTATAAACATGATGTACTAAAACATGTAACTATAATGCAGTAAAAAAGAATGAAAATTTTTCCAAAAAAATTTTGAATTTTTATTTACGAAATTTAATTGTGATGCAGTAAAATATGTAACTGTGATGCAGTAAATATTTTTGAAAAAAAATCGAAAAAAAAAATTTTGAAAAAAAATATTCGGAAAGAAAATTTCGAAAAAAAAATTTTCCGAAAAAAAAAATTTGGAAAAAAAAATTTCGATAAAAAAATTTTTTTTACGAATTTTTTTATTTTGAAAATTATTTTAAAATTTTTTTTTTTAAATTAGATGACATGACATGACAATATGGTGTGGAATAATAATTTGAAAGGATGACACATGTCACCCCCACAATTCACCCTATCCTTTTTATTATAAGATTTTTTGTAGAATAACTCCACCCTATATATATATATATATATATATATATATATATATATATATATATATATATATATATATATATATATATATATATATATATATATATATATATATATATATATATATATATATATATATATATATATATATATATAAATATATATATATATATATATACTAGTGGCAAAACCCGTCCGATGGACGGGTATAACTTCGAATTGTCGTTTAACTTTTTTTTATTTGGTAACTATTAGTTTGTAATGTCCGATTGACGAGTATGACTGTTTGTTGTTTGACTTGTTTTTCATTTCGTAGATATTTCTTTGTAGTTCTTTTAGTATAGTTTACTTTTTAATGTATTATTAGTTTTGATGAACTATATTTATTGTTTAAGTTTGTTATTTATAGAATTAATTATTTATAAGTTTTTTTTGGTAAATATTTGTTTAAATTTTTTTAAGCATAGTATTAGTTATTTAATGTTTCCTTAATATAATTGTTTTTAAGTATTTTGTTTGTTTAGTTGTCTTTTAAAACAATAGCAGCCTATTGTTTTTAAGCATAGCATTATTTTTTAGGCATAACTTTTGTCTAATTTTTTGTTTTTACCTATGCCACACTTGAGGTTCACCGGTCCCAATATCAAATTGTTAGTTATATATTAATATGATGGCGGACTTGTTTTTTGAACGTCGTTTAAAAAATTCAAGTAAAGGTAAATAAATCATAAACAAACCAAATTATTTATTTAAAAATGAATATTTATCAATAAAATAAAAGTTAATAGTTTATACACAAAAAAATATAAGTTGTCTGTCTACAATCTTTATCATAACAAAAAATCTTATAAATTTGGTAATGGTTGATCCATTGTAAATGTAGTAGCATATTTTCGAATAAAAATATGTTTTTATTCATTGTTGTTATTAGGTAATGCTTCTAGACTAAAATTATCGTTCATTATTCAAACAAAATGTCATGAAATAGTATTATTTGTGTCTTAATTAACCTTTAGATCCACATAAGTTCAGTGGTTGGCTATCCAAAGAACGAATTTTAACATCACTCCATCTGCATAATGTTTTATATAAGTATCATAACTATATTCTCATATTGCGCACACCCATTCAATAGGAATAAGATTGCTAGGTGTGTCATTTTGCACCTTCCAATTCTAATATTCAAGTGCTTCCACAATTACTTCTACTTTAGTGATCGGGAATGGTATTCTAAACTTCAAGTGCATTTCAATTTTAGCATTCTTGACTTCACCATTATGTTTAGTGCTTAGCTTCACGAACTATATGTATCGTATGATTTTTATAATAATAAATTAATCACACACGGGTTTTAATATGTGATGAGATGGCATTTATACATGATCTCATCGTTCTTTTCGGGCTTTAAATGCATAAAAATGTCATAAAATACCACATATATGCTTGTGTTTGTTTACTTGTGTATTTTAGGTATGGATATCGTGAAAAAGACAAAAGATCACAAGTTACAAGGAAAAACGGACACGAGAAACGAAGCCGTACAAAGAACCGGGCCTTAATCATGGAAATTTCAACAAATACCCTTGAAGATTTGAAGACAAACAAGATTGATCCTCATTCATTGAAGAAATGACACTTAAAACCCTTGTATATTAATAATTACAAGTTTGGTCCCTTAAGTTTGTCAAAATTACACAAAAGGTCCCTTAACTTTGAAGAAATGGCAAGATTAGTCCCTCAACAATTTCAAATTGTCAATTATGGTCCCTCATCAAGCCAAAGATACATTGAAGACCTTTGAAGATCAAGAATGTCTAAGATCAGCCCTTGAAATATGCAAAAGTTCCAAAATTAACCCTTGTAACACTTTTTGGAAAGTTTGTGCCAAAAATGACAAGTTGTGAAAAGTTGATACAAAGGAAATGGGCGCTGATAGAAGTTTACTTACAAATGAAAAAAGAAAGGAAAGAGAAGGGCCAAAGTTGTTAACTTGAAACATTCAAACCCAAAAATGCGCCAAACAACTTTCACTCCCCCTAATATCAGATCAAAAGGTTTACTATTCACCCTAAGAACCCAGTTACCACTTCACTTAAAACAAAGGGTAAAAACAAATTACCCAGGCACATGCTTGATTCACATGCCCAGAAACCTATCCCACACCAAAAACCCTCATCTCCACTCACCAAAGGGGTCCCACCCATTCACCCGTCCACCTATCACATCACACCCTCCTCTCCAAGTCATCCTATGTGGCAAAATCAACAGCTAAGGATCCTTGCTTCATTCCAAAGCTAAAATGAACAGCCAAGATCAATTTGGACAGCACATTCCATCAAAACGTCTAGAAGACCTCAAGGGCACATTTGGGAATTCAGTTCTAGGGTTTATGAATAGTGTAGGCTTGGCATTTGCCTATAAAAGGAGACCTCAACATGTGAGTCCCTTTGTTCCAGTTTTAGGCTATCAATCTTTGTAATTCCTTTTTAAGTTAAATAAAATTTGAATTTCTGAATTTTGAAATCTCTTTTTGATTTAGTTAAAAGTTTGGTGTTTGAGTAGCCTAATTCTGAGTTCCATTTGATTGTTAAGGCCTACCTTAATCTTGTGGTTAAGGCACGTCTTGTTTCATTAGGTTTTTAAGGTTTGAAAACCTTGAAATCCTAGGGTCTGTTTTGGTTTATTTTGTGTACTAACCCTTAGCCATCTGCTATAAGCTCTTACAAGCTTGTTGACACCAAGCTTGTGAAGGGATTAGAGCCCTTGGTTAAGTTGTTTGCTGCTTGTGTTGAAGATATCAAGTCCTTGAGGTTCTACTTTGAACCATCAACCAAGGCAATTTGCATCTCCTTATTTGAAGTACCTTGGTCTTGTTCTAGTTGTTGAACAAGGTCCAAGGAGCATTGCTGGCCTTCCTAGGATGTTGTGGAAGGCAGGTATAAGCTCTTGTTAAGATTCCCCTAAAAATTTCATGTTTATGACTGTTTTGGATTTTGTGCTTTGATTTTGAGTATTTGTGTTTGTGCTGGTGATTTATGTGTTTGATTGTGTTAGTTGCTGCCTAGTAAGTGTTTTTGATCATTAAAATCAGTAGGTTATTAGAAGAAATCACAAGTTTCTTTGATAAGTGACTGATTAAGGAGTGTTTGGGATTACTGCATAAGTTGGATTTGTGGTTTGCTAAGTGTTTGTTTGTTGTGTGCAAGTTTTGGTATCTGTTATTTAGGTGCTTGTGTTCATATGTTTGCAGGTTTTGTGGGTTTGATCACATAGATTCATAGATTGGCTATAAAATCTTTAAAACTTGGTAAAATTGGCTAGGATTTTAAGGACACCTAGATCTAAGCATAGGCTAGGGCTAACAAGTGCTAAATCATAGTTAATCACACCAGGGAAGAAGGATTTGAGGCTTGAAATTGGATCAAGTGTCAAGTATATCAGCAAAACTTGTCTGCATATTGTTCATTGTTCATCAGAAACATTTTGTGCTTTGATCTTGTTATTTGCTTTGATTCAGTGTTTGATTCTTGTTGCTTTGTGTTTGTTCTTAGTTTATATAGCTTGTGTATGCATCCTGTTAAGTTTGGTTGGCTTATTCTGCTTAAATCTGCTTATTAAGTGCTTAACTACTTATTTCCATATCTGGTGCATATCTGGTAACTGTTTGGCTTATTGTGGCTTATTGTGTGAACCATTTTGTGATTTTATTGTTGCTATTGACTCCTTGTGATTCACTGATCACAATGGTGCCTTTGTTTCCAATTGAATCAAACCAGAACTCTCATATAAGCTTGGTCAAATAGTCAAAGCAGTGGGAACTCCTTTCCCCTGCTGGTTGCCACTGATAGTGTTAAATTGGTGTCAGCTTATCAATAAGCTATAATAGCTTATTCCAACCAGCAGCAACTTTGTTTTTGTAATAGGTGCTCATATCTTGACCCATTTGTTCATACTGGAGCATTTGGGTGTTTGACTTTAGGGTTTGACTAGAAAACCAACTCCTTTAACTTTTACATAAGCTCATTTGTGCTTATTCTGGCTTATTGGTTGTGCTTATTGGATTTTTGTTGATTGATATTGCTTATTGAGTCCATTTGAAAGCTTTTGCAAGTTGAATCAAGTCCTGAGGTGCATTATTTCTCAAAAACGACTATTTTGTCGTTTTGTGGATTTTTGCTTTTTTATTTTCTGGCTTATTGAGTGTGCTTTTTGGAAATTTCTTTTGACAGATCTCTTAAGCATCCTAAAAGAGGTTTGTGTGTCAAATTAGAGCTTATGGCATTAGCTTATGGCTTAATGGGCTGAAAAGCCCAATAAGAATAAGCTTTGTGTTTAATAAGCTGTGATAAGCTCATATTCAGCTTTTGGGCCTTTAGAGTTTTGTTCTTAGAATTGAATTTTAAGTCAGATAGGGCTTTTCCAAGTCAATTGGGCCAAGTTTGACTTTTTGGGCCCAAAAGCCCATTTGTGTTGACTGAATTTGGATTTGGCCCATTTGAGGGCCCATTAGGGGTATTTTGGTAATTTCACTTTGATTTTCTGATTATTTAAGTTAAAATAAACTAGTTTGCAAGTTTTTAGAATTTTTTATAATTTTTGGATTTTTAATATTATTTTATTATTATTTTATTATTATTTTTAAATTTTCACTTTTTCCAACTTTTTACATTTTTCTTAGGTTCAATACATTAAAATAGGAATTTAGCAACTTTTAGAATAATTTTATCACTTTTAGATTAATTTCTATAATTATTTTAAGTTTTAATAGTTTTTAAATCATTTTAAATAGTTTTTATAAGCTTAAAAATTTCTAAAAATATCTTTTATCTTTTTAGGTCATTTTAGTGGTTTACCAATTGAAAAATCTTTATTTGGGCTTTTTGATAATTTATTTGATTTTTAGGGCTTTAATTAGCATTTAAAAATTGAATAATTAATTATTTAAAAGGTTTGAAAAAGTTTTGATCATTGGTAAACTCTTAGTTTATTATTTTTGATTTTTGGTGAATTTTTGGTAATTTTTAGAATTTATTTTTATTTTTGTGGTTTTTAAGGTTCTACGTTTTAACTTTCTAATAGTGATTTTTTTTTGGTAATTTTTATTTTTACGTCTTCGTCATCTTCTTTTCTCATCCCCTTCTAAACCAAATATTAATCACAAATCTTGAACATCTTAGTCACACACATATACCTCCTTGGGAAACGAACTTTCACACCATAAAGGGTCATTAGTGTTGATTTTCCTAAATTATCACTCGATACTTTCCCTATTTACGCTCTTTTGTTTTCCTAAACAAGAGGTGTATTTTACTACAATCACTTTGGCGCCGCTGCCGGGGAGGTGTGTCGTGATTAATTTGCATTGTTGTTTTTAATATTAACCAAAATAGTATTTGTATTAGTAGAACTCTACTAATACGTATTATCGGTTTTCTTGGTTTTTCTTGTACAAATATTATTACTATATTGTATTAAGTATCACAATAAATTCACAATATCTCCAAAAGTGTGAAAACACAACCTTAATTGGGATTTCATTACTCAATTATTGTATTCGAATCTCAAACAAAAAGAAAAAGGCAAAAATAGATAAATACTTTCGTGAAGCTCGATTTTGAAAGATACAAACTATAAGGTGGGTATAAGGCGGGTATTATAAAATATACCCTAAGGAAAAAGGCTCTTAAGTGCTTCGCGCCGCCTCGTTTCCCCGCTTGCTTGTGAGTATTTTGAGATTGAAGGCTAATCGAGGGTTTTGCCGCCCAAAGTATTATTACGTATAATATATTTGCTTGGTTTCTTTGTGATTAAAACCTCTTGAACAATTTGGTTTTCACCAAAGTTCTAAAGTCATTCGAAGGCGTTCACTCCACGTGATCGTTTTCATTCCTTTGAGGCTTCTTTAATCAAGAGTTTGATTCGAGGAGAGATTTTGTAGATTGTTGTCTACGAAGATACACCAAAATCCAAAAAAATTAAATATCATCAAAAACACAAAAAAATTGAAAATTCACAAAACACCCAAAAAGAATCTTCTTTGCTCACCTCCCATTCATCGTGAAGTTTATGATCACTCGTAATCAAGCAAAACGAGCTCGTAAACGACTTCAAAAGCAAGCCAATCAAGAGACGTTGATTGTTGAAGAACCTCCAATTGTTGAACCTATTGTAGAACAAGAAGTCGTCATGGCTAATCGTACTATGATGGAGTTGCTAAAAGCACCCATCGAGGGTTTTGGAGAGGCTATTGTGATTCCCGCCATCCTTGCGGAGAATTTCGAGATTAAGACGGGTTTAATGTCAATGTTGCAAGCAAATAAGTTTAGAGGTCACGAGAAAGACAACCCGCATTACCACATTAGGAATTTTAACCGTCTCACCGCCACTAGCAAATTTAAGGATGTTCCACATGATGCCATTAAGATGATGTTGTTTCCATACTCGTTGGATGGACCCGCTAAAATTTGGCTTGAGAAAGAACCACCAAATTCGATTTTGACATGGGCCGATCTCGTTTCTAAGTTTGTGAACAAGTTTTTTCCACCATCTAAAACAACACACTTGAAAAATGAGATTTCACGATTTGTGCAAAGAAATAATGAAAGTTTTTCAATGGCATGGGAACGATTTAAAGAAATGTTACATGAATGTCCACACCATGATTTTATGGAATTGCATCAAGTGGATACTTTTTATAATGGGCTTAATGATCATGAACGAGATTATTTGAACGCCGCCGCGGGTGGTAATTTTTTGTGCAAGACGACAAATGAGGCTTTACAAATCATCGAAAATAGATCTAAGGTTTATAACCCTCGTAACACACCGAGTGTTGCCAATATGGGTTCGTCATCTTCGTCACAATCGTCTCGTAGCATTAATGCCTTACATGATGAAGCTAATGAGGAAAATCAGTTTTTTGATAGATTTGCTAATCTAATGTCCCATTGGAAGGCTCAAGAAGCTTCCAATTCCGCTTCGGTTAAAGCGGTTGCTAAGAGTTGTTTATCTTGTGGGGGAGCTCATGATCTTTCCGAGTGCATTACCGCGGATGGTAACACTTCGAGTGCTTATGTAGCAACGGGAACTTACAACCAAAACGGTCAAGGTTCCCGCCAAAATCAAGCTCCATCCAATCAAAATGTTAACAATTATCGAAACAACAACCAAGGTAATTACCAAGGCAATACACGCAATTACAACAAGGGGAATTATCAAAATGGGAATGGACAAATTTCTAATCAAAATCAAAATCGTAATTTTCAAAACACTACACAAGGTTTTCAAAATGCTCACACTAAAAATTTGCAAGGAGAATTTTTGGATTATGCTAAAGCAAATGATGCTAAATTTGATAACATGCAACGTGAGATGATTAGCTTAAGATCCGAGATGAAAAACGAGCTAAAAAATGAACTTGCTAATGAACTTAAAACTCATGCAAACAAAATGGAAGGAAATGTCCAACGTCTTCAACAAAACCAACAAAAGATGGAATTAGGACAACATGAGATTAAGCAAGAGTTATTAAAAGCGGATGCTAGGCAATCAAAATTTGAGGACCGAATGGCTAAGATGTTTGAAGCAATCATGTGTAAACCCTCTTCCTCGGGTGGTCTTCCTAGTGACACCATTAACAACCCGAGGGGAGAAATGAAGGTTATTACTACACGAAGTGGTAAAACTTTCAAGGAACCAATCTCTCGTCCAAGTACTTCTACGGAGAAGGAAATCGAGAAAGAACCCGAGGTGATGGTCGAAAAGGAGCACATTACAATCCCACGAAGTACCGCTCATACCACACCTACGGTTGAACCAATACCAATTGTGGAACCCGAGTTTCCAAGGCCGTTGCCTAATGACCAACCCACACCACCTTTACCCTACCCTTCGTGACGTAACAAAGAGAAAGCACAAGAACGGAACAATTATCAATTTGAGCTATTTATGAAAATGTTTCGTGATATGCATTTTAACATAAGTTTTGCCGACGCTCTTATCATGATGCCTCGATTCGCCGCAAACTTCAAAAGTATGCTATACAACAAAGAGAAGTTACAACAATCGTCTAGTTGTTCATCGGTTTTTCTTACCCGCATACCACAAAAAGTCGGTGATCCCGGTAAATTTTTGATTCCGTGTGCAATTCAAGATATGGAGGAATGCTACACCTTGGCCGATCTTGGTGCTAGTATTAATTTAATGCCTCTTGAGATTTTCAAATCGCTTTCGCTTCCGGCTCTTACTCCTTCGAACATGTCTATCGAAATGGCCGATCATTCTACGATTTTAGCATGTGGAGTAGCCGAGGACGTTTTCGTTAAAGTCGGAAAGTTTTACTATCCCGTTGACTTTATCGTTGTAGACATTCCTATCGATCGAAAAGTTCCTCTCATTTTGGGTCGTTCATTTTTGGATACATCAAGAGCACTTATCGATGTTCATGCTCGAAAAATCACCCTTCGTCTCAATGAGGAAGAACTTGTCATCAATGCAACACAAAACTCCAATCTTTCTCATGTCTATTCTATTGCAACTTTAAACCATGGTGATTCAACCAATGTCATTTGCAAAGAATTTTCACCAAGAGTTTTAGGAAATGTCGCCAAAAACAATTTACCATTTCCTCTGCCGGTGGAGGTTATGAGTGTAAAGCCTACAAATAAGAAACCGTCAATACTTGAATCAAAAAATCCTTCGCCTCACCTCGAACATTTATTCTTGAAAAGTGTTGATAAGTTGCCGGTTTCTACGGAAGATCTTTCAGATGATGAATATGGAGACCCCGATGGGGAGGTTTTCTTCGTCGATAAACGTTTTGAGAACTTGCCACCACCAAAACCAAAACGGTTTACAAACGTGAGAATTTTTAGTGTGACTAACATCGTCTTAGAAACACCGAATATTTTCGACATAATCAAAAAGGGTTTTCATAAGGGGAGTTCAAAAGATAAAAAAGGAAAAGATCTTAAATGTGATTTAATTGATTTTTCTACAAATCTAACTCCGTCATCACCACGTGATTTGAGTGCTACAAGCTCGTCTACTCCTTTTGACAATGCTTTGAGTGGTTTTAGTATGGGGGAAGCCCCTTATGTTCCCTCATCCTTGTCCACCGAGGACGAGATTTTCGATCCCGGAATTTCATGTAAAGGGAAATCTTGGTCTTCCACCGATGCAATAAATGGAAAATATTTCTATTTGCTTGGTGCGAGTCTACCTCGAGTAGCTCGAAAGTTTGTCATACCAATTGTCCCACCCTTCTACTTCTCATCTATTTTCTTCAAACTCTTTGAGTTTATGGCACATGTTGAAGTGGCGTTAATTTGTTTTTCCAATGAAAACGAGAACGCCATCTTCGACCCCGGTATTTTGCATCATTTAAGGACTTAGTCCTTTATACCGGTTGTTTTTGGGCCTTGTTTATCATGTAAGCCCCATCAAAAATTGACCACACCATGATTTTCCCTAAATGTTCACATTTTAAAGGGATCGAGTCGAGCTCATGACTCGGTAATCAAAAACGAGGTGCCTCGTGGGGGAGATCCCATGCTTATCTTTTATGCTCACTATTCACTAATAAGGGTACTTGTACCCTTTCAACTCGTTGTCTCGTGGTTGTTTGTGATTGTGTTATCTAGATCATCATCATCATCTACGATTGAAGACTCTCGTGTTCGTTTACGTGAGCCTCCATCGTTCGTTTGAAGAAGTTTTTCACGAATCCATTACATATCCTTCATTGTTCTAACAATTATCTTTTAGCATACTTAATAAACGGCTTTAGATATATTGTTGATCACCCTTTCCATGCTAGATCCTAAGTATTCGACTCTTCGTCTCTAGTATGGGGGTGCTTCACCTTTAGACTCGAAACATTGAGGACAATGTTCACTTTTAGTATGGGGGGGTGAATAGGTACTTGCTTTGCTACGCCCTCACACTTTCCAATTTTGAATGTTTTGTTTTGCTAATAAGGCTAAAAATGGCCAAATTTTAAAATTTTTCTTAGTTTTCATAAGTGTTTTTAAGACACGAATGTATATTTTCCGTTGGGTAGAATAAGAGTTAATTTTTGACTTGATGGGCATTTGGAGCCATTTACATTCCTTAACCCGCTCAATTTAAGTTTTGCTAGACTTTTATATAGGGAGCTTTAAAACGCGAAAGTCTTAATTCATACGGGTTAAGAACAAGAACTTTTCGCAAGTTCCTATAATTGATTTTAGAAAGTCACTTATCAAGGGAACTTTAAAACGCATTCTCTAAACTTGAAAAAGTCCAAGAAAGTGCAAGATCCTATAGGTGGCTTGAAAACCCAAAACTTTGATTTGATATAGTCTTAATGAAAGCTAATCCAAATTTGGCTTAATTTTGACTTGCATGGCTAAGTATTCACGAGTCTCTTTAATTAGAGGTCTTTATATAGTGAAGAACGAGAAATGATAGAGTTAGACAAGTGATCATGCTAAACGTAGAACATGAAAATGTTCTTTCAAAAACTCATATGTTTTTAATTGTGGCTTTTTTTCCCATAAGATCAATGCATTAGGAATAAATCATAATTGCAATAAGTAAGGTCGTACGATTTGAAAGGTTACTTAGCCTCTAGCGCAAGATCGTTTAAAAGTTGCTCGGGGTTGAATAGAGTTCATAGCCAAGGCATAACTTATTGAAGCGGGACGCGAAGATTGGCGATTATCCAAAAAGGCCCTAACAAGGCATGAGGAGCTCTATTTTTGCTAAAGATCCAAAGATGATGTGAAGTATCATTATTCCTAAATCAATATGAAGGATCGAGACACACGACGAGAAGCAATTACTCCCCTAAAGATCATGTAGAAAGTCTATCCAAAAAGACCCTAACAAGGTATGAGGATAAATATATCCAAGTCCGAAAAGGAGGCGGATCGTTGTATATCAAAATCCAAAGTAAAGATTGAAGAAAAATGATGAAGTCGTGGTCCAATATGAAGAATCTCTCAAAAACGTCAAGTGAAGAAATTCCAAATATATGAAGAGAAGACCATAATTTCAAGAACGTCTTCCCAAGATTTGAAGTATGAAGTACATGCCAAATATCGGTCCGAGAAAGGTCTCAAATCGTGAAACGAGTTATGCCAAGATATGAACTTAAGGAGATACACGAGAAGCCGTTTTAAAAGATTTTGTCCTTCGGCTAACTATTGATCAAATCGTGCTACTTTGCTTTCGGACTAATAACTACTCAAATAAGTCAATATGAATCACTTGTGATCCATGACAAATAGATAAAAAATGCTAGTAACCCATTTCCTTTTATAATAACTAGGATTGCGGGGAGAAAAAGTATTACACAATTTGGACGTATGAGTAGTGTTAGCATTGTGACTTGTACCAACAATGATCTTGTTTTTGCACTTAGCATGGAATGTATGACAATCAAGGATGACGAAGTTTACTCTAAGGTACATTTACTTGTTTCTATTCTTTGACCCTAAAAGTCACTTTTTGTGATGAAAATCATACATTATGTCTTTACACATCTTCGTAGTATGTTGCAAGTCTTTTACTCTTCAATAAAGGTTAATAAAATTGAACTTTGGTGATGCTTAGATACTTTATTCTAGCATTGCGTGAGGGCACGACAATGGCTTAGTATGGGGGAGTGATGAGATGGCATTTATACATGATCTCATCGTTCTTTTCGGGATTTAAATGCATAAAAATGTCATAAAATACCACATATATGCTTGTGTTTGTTTACTTGTGTATTTTAGGTATGGATATCGTGAAAAAGACAAAAGATCACAAGTTACAAGGAAAAACGGACACGAGAAACGAAGCCGTACAAAGAACCGGGCCTAATCATGGAAATTTCAACAAATACCCTTGAAGATTTGAAGACAAACAAGATTGATCCTCATTCATTGAAGAAATGACACTTAAAACCCTTGTATGTTAATAATTACAAGTTTGGTCCCTTAAGTTTGTCAAAATTACACAAAAGGTCCCTCAACTTTGAAGAAATGGCAAGATTAGTCCCTCAACAATTTCAAATTGTCAATTATGGTCCCTCATCAAGCCAAAGATACATTGAAGACCTTTGAATATCAAGAATGTCCAAGATCAGCCCTTGAAATATGCAAAAGTTCCAAAATTAACCCTTGTAACACTTTTTGGAAAGTTTGTGCCAAAAATGACATGTTGTGAAACGTTGATACAAAGGAAATGGGCGCTGATAGAAGTTTACTTACAAATGCAAAAAGAAAGGAAAGAGAAGGGCCAAAGTTGTTAACTTGAAACATTCAAACCCAAAAATGCGCCAAACAACTTTCACTCCCCCTAATATCGGATCAAAAGGTTTACTATTCACCCCAAGAACCCAGTTACCACTTCACTTAAAACAAAGGGTAAAAACAAATTACCCAGGCACATGCTTGATTCACATGCCCAGAAACCTATCCCACACCAAAAACCCTCATCTCCACTCACCAAAGGGGTCCCACCCATTCACCCGTCCACCTATCACATCACACCCTCCTCTCCAAGTCATCCTATGTGGCAAAATCAACAGCTAAGGATCCTTGCTTCATTCCAAAGCTAAAATGAACAGCCAAGATCAATTTGGACAGCACATTCCATCAAAACGTCTAGAAGACCTCAAGGGCACATTTGGGAATTCAGTTCTAGGGTTTATGAATAGTGTAGGCTTGGCATTTGCCTATAAAAGGAGACCTCAACATGTGAGTCCCTTTGTTCCAGTTTTAGGCTATCAATCTTTGTAATTCCTTTTTAAGTTAAATAAAATTTGAATTTCTGAATTTTGAAATCTCTTTTTGATTTAGTTAAAAGTTTGGTGTTTGAGTAGCCTAATTCTGAGTTCCATTTGATTGTTAAGGCCTACCTTAATCTTGTGGTTAAGGCACGTCTTGTTTCATTAGGTTTTTAAGGTTTGAAAACCTTGAAATCCTAGGGTCTGTTTTGGTTTATTTTGTGTACTAACCCTTAGCCATCTGCTATAAGCTCTTACAAGCTTGTTGACACCAAGCTTGTGAAGGGATTAGAGCCCTTGGTTAAGTTGTTTGCTGCTTGTGTTGAAGATATCAAGTCCTTGAGGTTCTACTTTGAACCATCAACCAAGGCAATTTGCATCTCCTTATTTGAAGTACCTTGGTCTTGTTCTAGTTGTTGAACAAGGTCCAAGGAGCATTGTTGGCCTTCCTAGGATGTTGTGGAAGGCAGGTATAAGCTCTTGTTAAGATTCCCCTAAAAATTTCATGTTTATGACTGTTTTGGATTTTGTGCTTTGATTTTGAGTATTTGTGTTTGTGCTGGTGATTTATGTGTTTGATTGTGTTACTTGCTGCCTAGTAAGTGTTTTTTATCATTAAAATCAGTAGGTTATTAGAAGAAATCACAAGTTTCTTTGATAAGTGACTGATTAAGGAGTGTTTGGGATTACTGCATAAGTTGGATTTGTGGTTTGCTAAGTGTTTTTTTGTTGTGTGTAAGTTTTGGTATCTGTTTAGGTGCTTGTGTTCATCTGTTTGCAGGTTTTGTGGGTTTGATCACATAGATTCATAGATTGGCTATAAAATCTTTAAAACTTGGTAAAATTGGCTAGGATTTTGAGGACACCTAGATCTAAGAATAGGCTAGGGCTAACAAGTGCTAAATCATAGTTAATCACACCAGGGAAGAAGGATTTGAGGCTTGAAATTGGATCAAGTGTCAAGTATATCAGCAAAACTTGTCTGCATATTGTTCATTGTTCATCAGAAACATTTTGTGCTTTGATCTTGTTATTTGCTTTGATTCAGTGTTTGATTCTTGTTTGTTCTTAGTTTATATAGCTTGTGTATGCATCCTGTTAAGTTTGGTTGGCTTATTCTGCTTATTAAGTGCTTAACTGCTTATTTCCATATCTGGTGCATATCTGGTAACTGTTTGGCTTATTGTGGCTTATTGTGTGAACCATTTTGTGATTTTATTGTTGCTATTGACTCCTTGTGATTCACTGATCACAAGGGTGCCTTTGTTTCCAATTGAATCAAACCAGAACTCTCATATAAGCTTGGTCAAATAGTCAAAGCAGTGGGAACTCCTTTCCCCTGCTGGTTGCCACTGATAGTGTTAAATTGGTGTCAGCTTATCAATAAGCTATAATAGCTTATTCCAACCAGCAACAACTTTGTTTTTGTAATAGGTGCTCATATCTTGACCCATTTGTTCATACTGGAGCATTTGGGTGTTTGACTTTAGGGTTTGACTAGAAAACCAACTCCTTTGACTTTTACATAAGCTCATTTGTGCTTATTCTGGCTTATTGGTTGTGCTTATTGGATTTTTGTTGATTGATATTGCTTATTGAGTCCATTTGAAAGCTTTTGCAAGTTGAATCAAGTCCTGAGGTGCATTATTTCTCAAAAACGACTATTTTGTCGTTTTGTGGATTTTTGCTTTTCTATTTTCTGGCTTATTGAGTGTGCTTTTTGGAAATTTCTTTTGACAGATCTCTTAAGCATCCTAAAAGAGGGTTGTGTGTCAAATTAGAGCTTATGGCATTAGCTTATGGCTTAATGGGCTGAAAAGCCCAATAAGAATAAGCTTTGTGTTTAATAAGCTGTGATAAGCTCATATTCCGCTTTTGGGCCTTTAGAGTTTTGTTCTTAGAATTGAATTTTAAGTCAGATAGGGCTTTTCCAAGTCAATTGGGCCAAGTTTGACTTTTTGGGCCCAAAAGCCCATTTGTGTTGACTGAATTTGGATTTGGCCCATTTGAGGGCCCAATAGGGGTATTTTGGTAATTTCACTTTGATTTTCTGATTATTTAGGTTAAAATAAACTAGTTTGCAAGTTTTTAGAATTTTTTGTAATTTTTGGATTTTTAATATTATTTTATTATTATTTTATTATTATTTTTAAAATTTCACTTTTTCCAACTTTTTACATTTTTTTTAGGTTCAATACATTAAAATAGGAATTTAGCAACTTTTAGAATAATTTTATCACTTTTAGATTAATTTCTATAATTATTTTAAGTTTTAATAGTTTTTAAATCATTTTAAATAGTTTTTATAAGTTTAAAAATTTCTAAAAATAGTTTTTAATCTTTTTAGGTCATTTTAGTGGTTGACCAATTGAAAAATCTTTTATTGGGCTTTTTGATAATTTATTTGATTTTTAGGGCTTTCATTAGCATTTAAAAATTGAATATTTAATTATTTAAAAGGTTTGAAAAAGTTTTGATCATTGGTAAACTCTTAGTTTATTATTTTTGATTTTTGGTGAATTTTTGGTAATTTTTAGAATTTATTTTTATTTTTGTGGTTTTTAAGGTTATACGTTTTAACTTTCTAATAGTGATTTTTTTTTGGTAATTTTTATTTTTACGTCTTCGTCATCTTCTTTTCTCATCCCCTTCTAAACCAATCATTAATCACAAACTTTTACAAGTTTTTCACAACACATATACCTCCTTGGGAAACGAACTTTCATACCATTAAGGGGTCATTAACATTTGATTTTTCCTAAAGTAATTTGTTTGATACTTTTCACTATTTACCCTCCTTTTCCTAAAGGTGTGGTAAAACACTACAATCAATATGCTATGTAGTTTGTCTCAATATGGCCAATCAACATTTGATAACACTTTGATAAATTTACCTAATTCAGTTCCTTTAAAGCATCTGCAAATCTAAACACATTGCCAAAATGAATGTAAAGGTATAGATTTAGTAAATGATCCTAAAAGATCTAACTGGTCATACACATATATTAATAGCTCAAATTCCACCTATTATTGCAATAATAATAACTTCTAGTTTCTTATTTAGCACACTCATTATCTACATTAAAAAGGTGTATTGGACAAAAACTGTATCGATTTTGACCCGAAATGTGATGGCCAAATTGCAAGGCCCGGTGGATAGGGTAATCGGTCAAATCAAGTCACTTTTTCCATAAACTACAACCTCACTCTTTAACCAAACATAGCTTTATCTTGTGTAATATCTACATCCAGTTAACCTGGGCATTTTACTTTCTAAATTGCAAAAATTGTGGGCTCTTGCCTTACTACAAACTGAAGTAAACCAAACATCTAAGTGAAAGTGATTCTATAGGCTGAAGTTAAGAAAACTTAATATATATTCCATCTATTGACTTCCATAACGTGTTCAATAGTTTACCAAAGCCACCCAAAACTTTCGCCCAATGGTGAGGGTTTGGGACTCAACAAAGGAGGCCCCAAATTCAGATGTTGTATCTGCGATTCCTAGTGGCACCCAACCCAGCCTAATTATGTAGTTTTTGCAGGGATCATAAAATCCCAGCAGACGTAGTCACAGCTTGAGCTACAATTCAACGTTATCAAACCCGTCTACATAGAGTCCTCAGTGAACTACCATACCTTTGAGGGATGCTGGTAGGCCTTTGTAAATCCCACATAACACATCTTTGGCCATTCAGAATGTACTAAGGAAATGACGAATACCTTTAAATTGACGGGGTCCTTTTCTTCCGAGATCGCACCAACACGCTGATCATAGAAAAATCTATCAGGCACAACATATCAACCGAAGTATGATAAAATTAACCAAAAGCTTATAAATCATGGAGTTACATATATAAGAGCTAAAACCTCATATTCACAAAGAAAAAAACATATAACATTTTGCCAACAGTATGACCTTGAACTTCTGCAAATGATGATTCGGTTATTTTTTCGACACTAAACATGAGTTCATCAGTCATGTTGTTGGGTTATGATGATGCGATTCCTGAAAGAGTTCGAATACATAGTAAATTAGACCTTTGAAGATGTTGTAGAAGAAGCCTTAAGAGCGACATCCTTTATAAGAGTCACTGTTCTCGTGCCTGCATTATTGTGCTTAAATCTGAATTTGACCCTTGAATTATGGAGAATAGCTGAAGTTCTATTATGATAATACCTTTGCGTGTCCGTAACCTCAATTCTCTCTGCAACTTCCTTCTTTCAATATTCTTATCCTTCGTCCTCGCCTTCTTTCTTCTCTTCTTCCGATGGGTTTTCATTTAGTTTTGCTTCTTCTATTGGTTTCTCGTCGGGTTTTTGGTATTCTTTAGGATTCTCATCTTTTGGTTCAGGTTCAGGTGCTGGTTCTGGCTCAGGGTGGTACTATCCTTAGGCTTCTCTAATAGCTTATCGCCCTCCAAAATTCGTGTTAATATAGCTTTACTTGAGCTCGCTTCAGTTTCCACTGTTCTCACTCCTACATATTGAATGTATAGCTTATTAAGACCATCCCTTCTTTAGAGTATAAAATTGTAGCATAGCAACTCAAACCTTGTTAATAGTCATAATATCTGGTGAGAGACCACCAAAGATGACACATTCAAATAATAAATCTTGCATATACTGTGACGACATCCATGCGTGTATTTTGAGAGAAATAATGTTATATATAATCACCCTTACACAATGTTATGCTTAGGTAACAGATTCAACTCACTCACTTATAATAGGGTCATTTCAATTTGTTTTATATCTCAAACGGATCAAATGGTTAAAAAGATCAAACACGACTTTATCTCTAATCAAGCTAATTTTATAGCAATAATAACTGACAGTTTAGTCTCAAATGCAATTTATTAAAAAGCTAATAAATATCGATAATGACGTTCTGTTAAGGCAAAGGTTACCGAAACCAACATTTCTTTTGCGTTTGAGAATGTTAAACATTATCACAATAGATGGCTCGGTTTTTGTTTTCACTTTAGAATCACAATGCTGTGAAAAGGTGCAGTATTATAAACACTTGCGTTTATCTATTTTACATCATACAGTCCTTAACTTGTCACTACCAGAACTTACCTCTGCTGGTTCCTTTGTACACATACTCCGTTTACATTTTCTCCGGGTATAGACCTTTAGTGCTCTAGGGATGGGTAGAGCTTTTGTTTCTACTATCTTTATCATTGAGAACCGACATTTGTCTTTCTGTAACCATCTTCTGTTTCAGGTTTTTGATCTCTTGCTGTAAACTGATGATTATGTATAAGCTAAAGTTTATTCGTGTCAAGAGAATAATGTCATCATTAGAAAAAATATCACCTCAAGGGTAGCATAAAAATTCAATCCCTTATTTATATTCTCCCTAATTTCTTGATACTTGGCCATAGCAAGCTCAATTCAAGGGAATCTGTAAACAAAAATATTAGTTATTAAGAAGAGACTTGAGTCTCAGTTTCTGATTCAGCCCGAGTTAATGCTAATAAAGGTAGAACCTACACATAGGTGATTTGGGTTTACGGTCCATAGGTCCAATCCTTCAATAAAATGATGTTGAAACTTAGAAAATTAGAATACATTTTAAGAGTCATGAAGAATTGGAAAAAATAGTGAGCAGAAACACATACCAAGTATGAGCCGGTGGAAACCTCTACTTTATGAATTTGAGATCTATATGGGCCAACACCATAAACACAGCTTTGAAAACTGAAATAATCATACATAGTTCAGTATTAAAAAAGTATATTGATCAGGACGTTTAAGCTAATTTAAATATAAGGAATCTGAGAAGAGCTACATAGAAATCCTAACTGCGAATGAGCTATTTTAGCTGCGTCAAACACAAAGTGTTGCATATACTATATTCAACCAACAACCTAATTGATTCAGGTGATAATACAAAAAGCTCTTGATCAAATATGAATTTCATATTCAAATAAGTAGCGATTCATTTTTTCAATAAAAATATCTATGAAAACAAAAAACAAAATATGTTCAAACGACATAAAAAAAATCTATATATTTAAAATGTTGGTCACCTGAACATGAAAAAATATATTGACCCTTTTGCCTCATTAACCTAATTACCTATGTTGATATCTTAAAATTGATGCATAGTCTATTCTATCCTAATTGTTTGTTCATCTTTGTTAAACATTTTGTGTCAAACCTTAGTCTAGAAGCAGTCCTAGTCAATTATGATTAGCCCAAGCCGATAGGAACACATGTTAAACCATTATCCAATATCTATAGTTCAAACGGCTGAATGTAAGATTGCTTCCATTTAGATAACAGAGGACACAATTAGCTACTTGTTTCAGACCTAAAATTTTTCAAAATGTAAGACAACATCCCTTTTGATATTCAAATGAGAATCAAATAAATTACAAGTAAAAGTGCCAAAACTTTTCAAGAAACCTTGAAAGAAAATGAGATAGAAACTCTCAAACTTTTCAAGAATTATATATAACTAACCAGTGACTCCTTTTATCCATGGAAGAGCTAAAAAGTATGATTTAAAGATCTTTGAAAAACGAAGAATTCCATAACGTCTTTTTTTCAATATTTTAATATAAGAATATGAACCATTTTCTAGAACGATATCTTCAATACCATCTGACCATCATAAGCAAATACTTATTTAACTTGAAGAATATGAGTAAAATCTCTAATTTTGTGCAGATAGAGGTTGGAATAGGTTCGAGCGGCAAATTGAAATTCAATATTTTATATGCACCAAACTTAATGAAATGGAACTAAACTGTAGTATGATACATACCCAGAACTTTGGTGTTCTGCGAGACTTAGATTAAGGGGGTTAGTTTTGAAACAGACTTCTGATATTTTAAGCAGAAAATTATCAGAACCTTCAAACTGCCATCACTTTGGGTCTCTAATTCTTTAAGAGGTAGAAATTATATAGTCCGAGATCTTGCCAAAAATTGCACAAACAAACTAACATACGGAATACTATTTTTTTCTTACATTTTACCTTTAACTTGCTGCAAGTTGAGCAACTTTTGATTACTTATGAATTTCATTAATATTATAACTAACATATAGAATAATTCTTTCGTGCAATAGATTCATTTTTTTAAAGTCAGGACCTATCAAGAAGCGAAAAAGAAGGGTTTCTTGACTTGCAAAGATTGGACCAACTTTTCATTCTACAGCCATAGGAAGTTTGGCAGTGTCAAGTCTTGCTAGAACCACAAGGCTACATAAGGATTTAAAGTACTATTTTCATAATATTTATGACGATTTACTATTTACTAATGCCATAACGGTGAAAGAAAGAAAACATTGAAAGAGTAATTAAGTTGAATTGAAGGGAAGAATGATCACCTCTGAGCAAAGATCCTACCCAACAGCAATCTGTTCGACTTTACTATTACCCTGCCATCTTCAATTTGGAAGCCTGACAGCAGTTCCATGAGCAACTGAGTGTTTGACTGAGCAAGATGCAAATTCTGGTGCCTAGCCATCTGTAAATTAACCTTTATTTGTTGCACCTCATCGGCGTAACCTTTTCATCAGGGTCAATGAATATATCAACAAAAGAAATTGAAACCCTAGCTGTCCGATCAGTACCAAATATGACATCCCAATTCTTCAATCGTCTTCAAGCTTCAAGTCGTCTGCTCGAGTTGGGAAATCAAAGACAGCAAATCCTCACCTCATAATACGATCTTGGAGTTCAGATGCAGACTGATGCCATCCTCCATGTGCACCTTCAAAGATGGCCTCGTTCTTACTGGCTTTAATTTCATCACTTCCATGACGGGAGTCTGTCTACCATGCTTACTGGCATCCCTAAACTCGCCATCCTTAGAATCAGAGTTCGCTGCATCTTTTCTCAGGTCTTTACTTCCATTATGAAACTCATCGGGTTGCTTGCGGCTGCCTTTATCTCTATTGCTGAACATATCTTTATCATGATCTCCACCCCTCTATCTATTTATCTCACAGTCCTTATCTCCGCGAGTTTCTCTCTTTATTTATATCACAGTCCTTATCTCCGCGAGTTTCACTCCCTTTAATTTTCTCTTTGTCCTTTTTACGTGTACTGTCTTTTCCTTTGTCAGTTCCCTTTTCTCTGTCCCGTTTCTCCAACACTTTCTCCTTCTCACGATCTTTATCCCTCACCTGATCTTTATCTCTGTATTTCCCCCTGTCATTTTTTTTCTCTCTAACTTTGTCTCTGCTCCTTTTTTTTCACGAGCATCCACGTCTTCCTTTCTATGATCTCTGTTAGAATCTTTAGAGATCTTTTACGCTCTCTGTCTCTTTCTTTTGAGGCATCACTGATCTTTGATTTTTATCGATCTCGACTTATGTGATCCTTCTCGTCTCTTCGACTACTCCTACTTTTCACCTTACTGCGATGCTTTGATTCTCGTGATTTGTCATTGTCATTATTTTCCAATCATCACCCTTCCACCTTTCACCCTGTGTAGACTCATCTAGAACCCTCAATAAGCACCTTATAATGGTACGGAAGAACGTATCAAGAAGGGTTATAGTTGATTCACATCTCACTTGGTAAGAAAAAATAATAGCTTGATTCATATTCATTCTTCATATCCAACAGTTCAATTAAGCCGTGTCACATGTTCATATCAGAGTATTATGATCATGTATTCCTATATTTTAGATAGTAAAGTGATGTGATATTTCAAGAAGGGACACGTGATTATTTGAAATAATAAGATAATTGAAGCCTTATTCTTATATCGAATAGTTATAATTTTTCTATAGGGTTACAGGAGAAACAGAAAATGAAAGAATTCAAAACCTCGGGATCCGACTCAAAATCAAGCTCCATGTTCCCTTTATCGTCAACCCATAGATTGTAGATGATGAGTTTTGTCCCACGATGAAGAATAGATTCACTGCAAAGATTATAAACACTTGTTACATTCTATAGAGTAATAGCCAATAAAGCATCACGGGCTATATATACATTAGTGAAAGAATTAATAATGAGAATACAGGTGGACAACAATTATTTCTTAAACGAACGTTGTCTAGTGTTGTGATAGAACATATAGATAACAATAAAACTTCACATTCTTGTTAAACAATGCAGTTCAGTTTGGTAGACAAGATGACAAATGTGATACTGAACTTGATTACTTTAAAGTGGTTCGATTAAGGTAAGGGATTTCGGATCAAAAGGTGTAAGCTAATATACATGATTTCAGGTTAAAATGGTTCACAGTCAAAGAGTACTTACACTTAAGCTACTAAAGACGGTAATTGGGATTTGCTAATTAAACATTGAAATTTGTTGTTTCATTATATAATTTTCGATTGAAAGACATTATATTATTTAGCCTGAAACTACAACCTCTTTCCTTTTGCAGATGCTATTATATATATATCCTTGTATCAAACAAAGATAATGACCTTAATATTGCTTTGTTTATGTGATCTCCTCATGCAAATGCTATGAACCTCAAGTAACCAAAAAAACCACAAATTTTATAATTAGATGATCCCAAAAGTTTCCTGTTAATTAATTAAACCCAATGCACCTAATTCAAATATGATTCCAAAGGTGGGAATAAGACTGGATCACCTCCTTGTTTCCCATTTGTTTATGATACATGTGGATAAGATCTACTTCAATACTAATTATAATAGTAAAAACATGGAACATTAAAATTTAGCTTCAGTTTGAATGATTTGGGACCTGATACCAAATGTTTCAGCTATATGATAAGCCAAGTAAAAAATAGAAAAAATTAATTTAAAAAGTGGGATGTAATGTAATTGAATATGAATCCAATAAGGGAAACAAATTATAATAAACCTCAAAAGGGCGTCACGGATTGAAGAAGATCTGGTTGAACATGAAGAAGCTTGCAATTGCCGTTGTTATTTGCAAGAGTAATCAAGGTGTGATAAAGTTCCGGCTAATTTTCGGCAGGATCACCAAAGCAGATATCATCATAAGCTATAGTCCTCTCTTTTTGCACTTCTCCTAACATATGTGCGCCATCATTTGAATCATATGCAGGACTGAACGGCAACCAACAGACACATGAATGTTATATTGAAAACAAATACAGTGATATGTATACCTCTAAAACAACGTCCATAAAACAGATCTGAAAACTTTACTCCGCTACTTCATACCCTTTGTCTGTCTATCGTTCTACATTGGAAATTTAACAGGTAAACCTCCTAGAAGCTTAGTGAACTCTGCTTCGGCATCAACAATTCTTCCTCTCTATATTAGATAACAAAAAAAGTTTATTATGATAAATCATTATAGAATCGGCTCCTCAGTCAATTGCAATATCAAGTTTTCAAAAAGCTAAATTGAATCATACCTTTCAGGGAATCCATCTGTCGTCTTTTTCGAGTGAATCCTCCAAGCCAATTACCGGCATGAGGGAATGAAGCATGAGGGAAAAAGTTTTTGATATTGAGAAGGAATTAAAACAATAAAAAAATTTCTGTTATGTGGGTTAACTAGTTATAATACCCGTGCACGCACGGGTTTTTTTCTAACTTTTTAAAAAACAGTTTTTGGCTAATAGCAAGTTGTTTATGTGAAACACAATTTCAACTCGGTAGTTATGTCTTGTCCCAATGGTTGAGCTTGTTTAGCTTCTCTTTTAAACACAATAAAGTTCAGGGTGTTCTATATCAAATCAAATGACATTACACAAATGTGTTTCAATGCAATTGGAGAGGTCATTTGAAAACCAAATCTACGCATAACTGGACATATTAAGTCTCAATGGGTGGCAACACAATAAACCAACATAATCTACAATGAAATAGGAGAATTTCAAAATGCTCGAAAGTAGTATATTTACAACCTATATTTGGATAAGAAATAAATGGAAACATCAAAATAGACATAGACATAAAGCCTTAACAGATTCATCACCTTCTTTACTTAATATCACTTAGTTGCTATTGACCATATAAAAGAGGTAAAAAAAATATATAAAGCCCAATATTATTGTTTTCTAAATGGTAAAATTTATATGGCAAACACACTATAAACACCATTCAAAAGCTGAAAAAAAACAGCACATAAAAGTTGAAAATAACAGGAAACAAAAGCTGTAAAAATCAAAACACAATAGCTCCGTATTTCTGCCGACCAACATGCTTCAACCTTCTAGAGATTGTCTCTCTCCTTTGAAAGTTGCGACTTGTACACGATGAAAATCAAACATACGCACGGGTTTTTATCAAAAAATGTAAATAGAAATATTTTAAAAATCATTTTTTCCCTTAATCATTATTCTTTGTTTGATCATGGTAAAATTTCTCTCTATTTAAAAGTTACATGTCCTAATGTTAGGCATTTAATAGGTGGTCATAAATATCGTAGGCTAAGTCACAATGTAGCCATATACTCGTGTTGCATTTGTGTATCAAATCTTATAACTTGATGTAGAAAACTATTTATCATAAGTCTTTATTACACCTAAATTGTACCCATTAAAACAAAAGAGAAGCTAATAACCTTGTTGGAGACGTTACGGGCAAAAGAGAAAGAGGGTTAAAGTGGATATTCCAAACATATTAAGGGTGTTTCTCGACTTGCTTGACTTCATGTCGTCAAGAAATATGTTTGTGAACCCTTTGTTTTTACAAAAAGGTAAAGTATAAAATTAATACTGTATCATGTTTAGGTTTAACCAAAAGTTAAGGTCACTATCTGATGCATTCATCGTTAACTCCACCAAACCATACCCCCTGTGCTGATAAACTTGATCCGTCGATTGTTTATACATTTGTAAATGGTTAGTTGCACGAAAAATGTGACCTAGTGCATAACAACATTCCATTATGCCGCGTAAGGCTAAAACTTTGGAACCCCCGCCCTTCTTTGTGAATGCTATTAATTGAATACATGGGTGCCATGTGCTGATTCTATGCTTTAAATTGCCAAACCTAGTGAGTTGTGGCATATTGTAACGCAAGTCATTCATAACCCGTGCGATGCACTAAGATTGTATCTAATTATTTATCGCATTAGGTCATTTTTTAACATGAGTAGGGGTGTTAGTCGGGTCCGGATGGTCAAATCCAAGTCTATTCGAGTTGGGTCAAAGTTTGGTGCAAAATAAAAACTACATAACCCAATCAATACGTACTCGATTTCGGTAATATAACATTGGTATCGTTCTCGATGGCCTAATATTCGGTCACTTGACATTCATTTTGAAAAATATTTTACTTTAATATTTGCTTATATCTATATTTATTTTAATACAGGGAAAGATCAATAAAACTCTTCTAAAATTTTCTTTTACTGATGCAACTTAGAAAGATAACATATTTGATACAACTTAAAAGGTCATAAAAAGAAGCCATTAGTGTGTATAAAAAACGGAGGAGGATTCTCTCAAGTTAGAGTTAACTTGATAGGTAAAGTTAGCCAATCACAATGAAGATAAATACAAATGAGCCCCCTGAATTTCATTAAAGAAAAAACTTTTATACATTTATCTAAATTCTCATTGGCTAACATGACCTATCAAGTTGTGTTCAACTTGAGAGGATTTTGATCCATAAAAAACATTAAAGGAAAGTCAGGGAATGGAGTCATACATCATCAAGTCACATTTTATCTTAGTATTTGACTACATTTTTATTTTTAGAAAGTCTAAAAATTAAAACATTTAAAATTAACTTTTATGAAAACATTCATTTTGTAAATTAACCATCCATCTTCTTTTGTAACAAGTTTTTGTAACAATCTATTAGAAAGTCTTTTTATTTTTAAAATTGAAATTTTTTTTATCTAATTATTATTTTTTATATTCTAGTTTCAACATATTTTCTAAAGCTTTATACTCTTTAATTCAATACCCATTTTGACATATTTTAATAAATTTAATTTTTTCTCATTTTTTTGGGTGTATTTTTATTTTGATTTAATTTTTTACAACTCATTTTTTGAATACAAATTTAACGGCAAAAGTAGTAACATTTGTTATCTAAAAAATCGTCACCAGGTATCCGGTATCCGCCATCACGTTGCACGGGTACCATGCTATTCATAGGAAATATAAACACGCAACACATCTTTACCCCATCATTTAAGACATGTTGAAGTGAGGAACCATAAAAAGGCATACCATAAATTCCATGTGTTTAACCCAACGAAAGGTAATGTTTTTGTCATGGAAATTGATGTAAAAACTGTGTCTGATATGTCAAAAACTGTTTGATCAGAAACACATTGTTGCAATATATCATAAATTAATGGTCCCTTGTAAGCAGAACTGATTGTATACAAAAATGGTTATAGGTACCTTGCTCTGCAGCTGCCTTATTGACACCACTTTTCACAGATGAAACAGTAGCACCAGAATATGATGCGGTCGTACCAGAAGGTATGTTATCTTTCTTTGCGCCCTGAAACAAAAGCAATGATTTATTAAAATCAAACGATGTGCGAGTTTTATTCACCATTTGAAGGATAGACAAATTAAGCATTGTGTATCCCATCAAGTGTCGTGTTCTATATGACAAATGCAATAGCAAGCTTTGAGACATACACAGGCTAAAAGCCTAAAATTACTGTTTTTATATAAGTGTCGTGTGTTCTATATGACAAATATAATAGCCAGCTTTGAGACATAAAAAGGCTAAAAGCCTAAGATTACTATGCAAAATTACTGTTTTTATATCTCGTTAAGTGTCGTGTGTTCTATATGACAAATATAATAGCCAGCTTTGAGACAAACACCCGTCACCACCGTTTAAATCTGAATTATCCATCAACAGGCTTTAAATAGCAGAGCTCAATGTAGGTAATAGGATCATATGAAGTTAACACGTTTCAAATTGATTTCATATAACATAAGAGTTCATTTGAACTTTTACAAAGATCTTTGGCATCAAAAGTCCACTTGTGTAACTACAATCATAACTTCAGATATGATATAGGCTTACTCATTATTATCACGCAACTAATTTCCTAAGTTGTTTCACTAATTATCATACTGTGATTGTATTAGATCAGTGGTGATTTCAGATTGACACAGATTATGCACACTTTACACTTCAATAGTACATTACCCGGCTTTTAAGATCTTGCAAGCCGGTGGATCAATCCCAATGATGGAATAGGTTTTTGTACGTCCTGAAGTCAAGTGCATTTGTATGGAATCCTAGACCCTACAGATTATGTGAATAACATTACTATTGTTTTTCATCTGAAAACTTCCGCTTTACACTTATGATCTCTGTATGCCTTATTAGAACTGTAGGTGTTACCTTGACGATGGTCTTTGACCATTATATTGTGATCGTCCCTAGAGCTCTAAAAAAAATTCTTGAACGAAAGAAACATGAAAGGATCATACCATTTGAAGAAACACATGCAATGTTGATGGAAAACTACGCCTTCATTTTCTTGTTTATTATATCCGGTTTGTGAGATACTCGTTTCTTGGGAGAGCGCTTCTTAAAACATCTTCCTTTTCTTACCATTCAGCCAGAACCTCCATAGGATCCACCAAGGACTCGTTTTTGGGGTCGTCTACAACTCTTGTTTCCAGTTCAATCATCGACACCCGATTAAGGGTATAATCCAGCAAGCATGTACTTCTTTCAAATCTGTCAATTCTGATATAACGCCTCTAGGAATATCGGAAGAGCCATTCAAGAAGTTCCTTCCTTTCATATTAAAGAATAAACAAAAACACGTTGGCTTTTATTGAAACGAATCTTGACTTACATATACAGAATCACATTATCTTTTTGTTATTAGTAAATACCTATCTATGTTTGGAGTAGGGGTGTCGAAAAAGTCGACCCAACCCGAACCCGACCCGAACCCGAATAAGCCTATTCGGGTCGGGTCACTCGGGTCCAAAAACGTATTCGGGTCAATTCAGGTTGGCCTGAATTGACCCGAGTTCTAATTTGGCTCGGGTTCGGGTTTATATTTTTTAGCCTTAACCCGACTTGACCCGACCCGACTTGACCCGACCCGACCTGAACCCGACCAACCCGACTTGACACGACTCGAATAACGCATTTTACATTGTATTATTACTTAAATAAGCCAATTTTCATACTCTTTCCTTATACTCGGGTTGACCCGAACCCGAATTGACCCGACCCGAATAGGCTTGAAGATGAATTGTGTTAGTGAAGTTGGCATCTAATAAAACACTATCCAACTCTTGCGATCTTATTGCAACGTCTTCCTACATAAACAATACATACTTACAATTACAAATATGGAGATGTAGTAACAGCAACTTTAAAAACAATTTTATATTTTAATTATTACTGGCTTTTGCAAAATTAATTTGTGTGGTTTAAAACATTCCAAGAAGCCGATTTCAACGTAAATCTAAAAACTAAGCAAGTAAATCATTCATATTATTACGTCTATGGTTGTTGTATAAAAACATGTAATCCTTACTCATAAAGATTGTTACACATGATAGTAGTAACTGAATAAATCTTTATAAACATATAAGAAGTTTCGATAAGCAATCGAAATCATGCTAATCAAGCTTATTATTTTAGCCAGCTGCCATCATTTAACTTCAAACCAATCTAAAAGAAATGTATGCTTGTCAAGATTCTCCCTGATTCAAAGCACACTATTTTCAAACTTCCTAGCAAAAACAGTTAACTTATCATGAATGATAAATCCACATATTAACGCTTAAAAGCAGCCTAAATTTTATTTAGTTTATCCACAAATAGCTTATTTTACTTCAAACCATCAGAAAAAAGGCACATTTCTCAAACTTCTAAGAGAACGCTATATTGACACTACCTAGCAAATACAGTGGCCATCATTCATCTTAGATAAACACATTCGTCTTTTTATAATTCTTCAAATGAAAGCTTAAAAGCACCCTAATTTTCTCAAAAAAAAACTTATCTAGCTCTAAACCCTCTATAAAAGAACTATATGTTTGCAAGTTTCTTCCCGATTCAAAGCACACTATATTTATACTACCAAGCAAACAATTTTTTTAAAAGCTGTAAAAATCGAAACACAATAGCTCCGTATTTCTGCCGACCAACATGCTTCAACCTTCTAGAGATTGTCTCTCTCCTTTGAAAGTTGTGACTTGTACACGATGAAAATCAAACATTGATTCACAGCAAAATAAACAAAAAATATCAATTCAAAATAATGTTTGACCCTACTCAGCTGCAATGTGAACTGCCTTAAGTGACATTTATTTGCAGACATGTCAATACCCGACTTTCTACCTCGATCATGTTACGTGGTTTTAGACTTGGTTAGATGCAGGAACCACATCAATTTCGTGATAATGCAGCCAAGCTAAAGCTAGTTGAGTTGTGGTGCACCCTTTACTTGCAACGATCTCACGTACCCGCTCAAATCTGGTCTTATTCTCGTTTTGGAAACTTTGAACGATTCTACAATGAGTTCTAGTAAAATTTCGTATGGTTCAATTTGTTTACGCCAGTGGTTCAAAATAACCTTTTTTAAGCATATATGTACCAAAATGGAATGCAAAAAATAGTGTTCATATTTTCTTATGCGTATTTTTTAAAAATGTATAAAACACGTGTAGTCCATTAAGTATAAGTGAATTCACATACCTTCTTTATGCTCTTTATGTTCACCAACACATGCTTTTGGTGAAACTTCAAGTACAGTAATGGTGTATTAAGTTAGGCTTAAGGTGGCAAGATGAGCCTAGAAGGTTATTGGTAAAAGGTCCAATCGAATGCCTCAATCACATTTGTGCCAAAGTTGTGTCATGTCCTTACTTGAAAAGAAAAGTTCAACAACCTTGATAGAAAAACAAACGTTGTTGAATCTCACATAGATCCATATGCAAATTTGAATTAAAAAAACCTAAGATATCATTTAAATGTATAATTGCAGGTCTCAACAATTGTGAAATTTAGTATTTACATGGAGGAATGAGCGTAGCTTCATTGAAAATGAAATATGCAATACCTTGAAGATGAGGATACCCCTATCCTATGAATCACCTACTTTTTCACTTTCAAGACTAATTGTTTATGTACTTACAGCCCCCTGAGTTTTTGTCAGTGTTGTGATAAAATACAACTTACCTGAAGGTTAGGAGCAAAACCAATTGCTATGGTATTGACTGTAGGTTTAGTACAACGGGTTGTATCACTAAATATAAAAAAAAGAAGATGAATACCTGTTTTGAGAGAGAAAAGAGTCCTAGAAAACGTACCCCCAACAGTGATAGCAAATCATATATGAGACGTCCTGGTAAAAGAGCTCGTCCCGGTAGTGCTAACAGAATCCGTGAACCTATTGTTATTTTTTTAGTGTCAACCACTCCCAAAACATGTGATGCCAAAAGGTTTTGGTGTCAAAACCTCAAAATCTTACGTGACGCCTTTGACACCAACTTTGAGCCCAACCGTTCCTAGCTCTCTAATAATGTGCTTTAATGATGGGTCACTCGTACAGACTTGCAACTCCATAATTTGTATGGTTTGTCATCTTGTTTGATTCTACATTTTTAGGGTCTGAGACAACAATTTAAATGGCAAGGCAAAAAGAATCAAAATAGCGGAGATATGATATAATAAATAATTATGTGTAAGAATTCACGTCACTTTCATAACCATCCAAGAAATTCTTAGAAGGGGACAAATAAAAAAATACTACATCCAGTATCACTACCAGGGATGAATACTAAAATATTAGAGAAAACTTTAGTAGTTTTTACTTGCACTCTAAGTTGAGCCATCAGATCCACCACATGAAGTGAGTAAATTTAGAAGCTATCTTTTTTGAACGACAAATTTAGAAG
>JANFOE010000303.1:837500-838683 GCA_025667525.1 Glebionis coronaria
AAATTTGTGAGACAACCTATCTATAATCAGGTACGTGTCCTTTTTATCATTTGTAGAATTTACATGTTCTTTGGTTGGTTATTGGTTTTGATATGTATATTTTTAAGTGATTGGAATATATCAGCTGAAATAGCATCCTGGGACGTATAAAGGATTTGTTCCCATGGCTGACAGTGAGTACTTGAAACAGGTTTTCATGTATGTTATTTTATCTTCTTTTTTTTATTTCTTCAAATTTTATGGTTTCTTTGTGATATAAAAAATAGTATTTCTCTTTGTATATCCATGTGAGCATGTAGTCAACATATTAAGTAGATAGTGAAATCTAAGAAAACTATATTAGCCTGTGGTCTGTTACACCAGCCTTAAACGAATTGTGCCTCGGTCATGGCACCTATATGTTGAATTTTCTTTAATCTTTAGTATTTACAATGCATCATAAAAATTTGGTGTCCTTATCGAGTGAACTAATTTGGTTCTTAATTTTACATTTAGGCTTTATCTAGAGTCTATGCAAAAGACGTACATGTTATAACTTTGAGTATTTTACCGGGGAAACCATCTAGCACCGTAGCTAATGCATCTGCACATTATAATTTACATGAGAAAGGGCCTTTAAGAATCTGGGATAACCAGTTCCAAATTCATGATCATAGCGATCTCACAAATCCTCTGCCAATTCAGACGCTAACCACGCATTCAATAAGTATTACATACAACAAGCGTTGGTAGATTATATAATTAACCAACATATATATGAAAATTGAAGTTTGCTGTTTGTGTGATACCTTTTCCAGATCATGCAGTGCAATCTAGATGCTGGTAGCAATGTCTACATCCCTCAGGAACATAATGGGTCAATATAGCAGGAATGCATTTTGAAGAATTTAAAAATGCCATTCTATGGATTGTTTCTTATTTGTAGCAATCTAAGCTATATGCACATTATATTATATGCTTTTAAGAGCTTGAGACAAGGAATTTTGCTTGGCATATTTAAAGAGAAGCAACAAAAGGGTGACCCATCCTATTTTTCAACAAAGAGGTATCGATGATGATTGTTTTTCTTATCTTTTTTTAATTATCTTGCATATTGTTTTTTAGACATTACAATCCGAAGCGATGGTTTTTGAGTCGCTTGGTTCACAAACCTTTTAAAATTTCTTTTTCGAAAAGAACATCT